>JACXGM010000215.1:55867-72222 GCA_016801145.1 Umbra pygmaea
AGAGAGAGAGAGAGAGAGAGAGAGAGAGAGAGAGAGAGAGAGAGAGAGAGAGAGAGAGAGAGAGGCAGTAGAAAGCAGTGTGCTCTGCTCTACATCCACCATACACTTACTGACCTGAGTCTCCTCTGGATCCACACAGACATGTAGACATAATGGACACATTTCTTTAAATGTCCCACTTTTCAGGAACATGAGGTCACAGGCCAGGGAATCATTCATACATTATTGTCGGTGACCCTAGAGGTTAACTGCCTTGCTCAAGGACAAAAAAACATACATTTTTGGCACAGCTATTAGAACCAGCAACCTTTGGTTTATTAGTGGAATGTTTTAAACTTACCAGCCATCTGCCACCCATGTCATCTAAAATGTATCACAATTTTTAGTGAAGTAAATGACAAATTTACCTAGGAAAGTGCATTAATTTAAAAGAACACTCCAGAGCTCTAAATAGCTCAAAATCATTGTGTTGATCATGTTTCTGACACGACAGGCACTAAAAATACCATCTCAGCGTATTCGGCAATTCCCAACTTGGCCACCGCAAGTTTTCCAAAAACCTTTGGTGTCGTCACTGCAATATTTTGAAAATACTAAATGTTAGTTTTGAAGCAAGTCGATATTTGAATCGAGGCAATAGGAGAAAAAAATGGGACAAATAAATATCAGGAAGTCAACAAAACACATGCACTGAATTTAAAAAATGTTTCAGTTTTTGGAGTATGGAATTACCTTTTTGAGAAGGTGTTTTTAGTGACTTTCATGTCATTCATATTTTCCGGGTTCTTAATAAACATTAGAACACTGTCTCCCTGCATTTGAGCTCTAATCCTTCACAAACTATAACTAAACGTATGACAGGTTGGTCAAACACACAACCCAATGTTAGTAGCTATCAGCAAAAACAGTGCTAGGTGGATGAGGAAAATAAATGATACTTCTCTATTACAAGCATTAGTTCCCAAAGGACAGTGATGGGTAAAGGAGTATCGTGAGGCTGTCAATGTATTTTTAAGACAAATATGGATCCCCACCAGTTTGCTTCCATCCGAACAGGCCAACAGAAGATTCCATCTCCATGGCAATACACTCTTCCCTGAGCCACCTGGAAAACAATAACATCTATGTAAGGATGTTTATCATTGACTTCAGTTCAGCATTCAACATCATAAACCAAGCTGCTTGTCAATCTCAGTGACCTGGGCATCAGCTCCTCCCTCTGCAACTGGACTCCAGTCAGTTAGATTAGGCAACCACACCTCCTCTACCCGAACCCTGAACACCTGTGTTCCACAAGGCTGCATGCTGAGTCCTCTACTTTACTCACTATTTACCCACGATTGTGTGCCTGCGCTTGAAACTATCATCATTATCAAGTTTGCAGGCAACACCACAGTGATAGGCCAGATCTGCAACAATGATGAGTCTGCCTAGAAAGAAGTCCAGCATCTGGTGGTAACGCACTGGGACCTAACTGATGTTTCACTCATTACCAACTGTACTTATCTAGATGTGCTTTTCAATTAATATTTCCTGTTTACTTACTGCCAGGGTTGGGGAGAGTAGCAAAACAATTGTAATCAGATTACAGATAATTTTGAAAGAAAATTCAGGTTTGCTGTTACATAGGATGCTCCAAAGGTTCTCAATAGGGCTGAGGTCAGGGGAGGATGGGGGCCACACCATGAGTTTCTCACCTTTTATGCCCATTAGCAGCCAATGACACAGAGGTATTCTTTGCATCATGAGATGATGCATTGTCATGTATGAAGATGATTTTGCTACAGAAGGAATGGTTCTTCTTTTTGTACCATGGAAGAAAGTGGTCAGTCAGAAACTCTATATACTTTGCTGAGGTCATTTTCACACCTTCAGGAACCCTAAAGGGGCCTACCAGCTCTCTCCCCATGATTCCAGCCCAAAACATGCCACCTCCTTGATGACGTTGCAGCCTTATTGGGACATGGTGGCAATCCACCAACCATCCACTGCTCCATTCATCTGGACCATCGAGGGTTGCACGGCACTAATCAGTAAACAAGACTGTTTGTAAATTTGTCTTCATGTATTTCTGGGCCCACTTCAACCATTTGTGCTTGTGAGCATTGGTTAGGGGTGGCCGAATAGTAGGTTTATGCACAACTGCAAGCCTCTGGAGGATCCTACACCTTGAGGTTTGTGGGACTCCAGAGGCAGCAGCAGCTTTAAATACCTGTTGGCATTTTAGCAGCTGCTCTTTAGTCCGATGAATTTGTCTGGCATTAACCTTATTATGCCTTGTGTGCACAAACCTGTCTGTGCTCGGAATCAGCCACTAATCCCTTCACAGTACGATGATCACACTTAAGATTTCGTGAAATACAGTGCCTTGCGAAAGTATTCGCCCCCCTTAAACATTTCGAACTTTTGCCACGTTTCAGGCTTCAAACATAAAGATATAAAACTGTTTTTTGTGAAGAAGCAACAACAAGTGGGACACAATCATGAAGTGGAACGAAACCTTCGGCTCATACAAGGAGAAAACTGATCAGAGATGCAGCCAAGAGCCCCATGATCACTCTGGATGAACTGCAGAGATCTACAGCTGAGGTGGGCGAGTCTGTCCATAGGACAACAATTAGTCGTATACTGCACAAATCTGGCCTTTATGGAAGAGTGGCAAGAAGAAAGCCATTTCTGAAAGATATCCATAAAAAGTGTCAATTAAAGTTTGCAACAAGCCACCTGGGAGACACACCAAACATGTGGAAGAAGGTGCTCTGGTCAGATGAAACCAAAATGGAACTTTTTGGGAACAATTCAAAACGTTATGTTTGGCGTAAAAGCAACACAGCTCATAACCCTGAACACACCATCCCCACTGTCAAACATGGTGGTGGCAGCATCATGTTTTGGTCCGGCTTTTCTTCAGCAGGGACAGGGAAGATGGCTAAAATTGATGGGAAGATGGATGGAGCCAAATACAGGACCATTCTGGAAGAAAACCTGATGGAGTCTGCAGAAGACCTGAGACTGGGACGGAGATTTGTCTTCCAACAAGACAATAATCCAGAAAATAAAGCAAAATCTACAATGGAATGGTTCACAAATAAACATATCCAGGTGTTAAAATGGCCAAGTCAAAGTCCAGACCTGAATCCAATCGAGAATCTATGGAAAGAACTGAAAACTGCTGTTCACAAACGCTCTCCATCCAACCTCACTGAGCTCGAGCGGTCTCTTGATGTGCAAAACTGATAGAGACATACCCCAAGCGACTTACAGCTGTAATCGCAGCAAAAGGTATTAACTTAAGTTACAAAGTATTAATTTAATAATAATAATAATTTTGCACGTCCAATTTTTCAGTTTTTTATTTGTTGATTGTGTCCCACTTGTTGTTGATTCTTCACAAAAAATTACAGTTTCATATCTTTATGTTTGAAGCCTAAAATGTGGCAAAAGGTCGAAAAGTTCAAGGGGGCTGAATACTTTTGCAAGGCACTGTATAGAAGTCTAATGACCCTCTTCAACAAGCCTTTGGAGCCATTATTGATTCAGTGGGTTTTATCCAACATGTTTCAGAATCTATGCACTGGCACAACCATACCTTGTATTTAGTTTTGTCCTGTGGAATGGATATCGTGGATCTAACTGTTTCTTCATAGTCCTGGAATATCAGACCATCATTTTATTACATTTGCTGTCGAAACACAACCAAGGACTTTTAGTGGAAGTAATATGGGTTCTTGCAAATATGGTTTCTTGCACAGCTCAACCATCCTTGGACGCACTTTCGGATTCCCTCCACCTACCCAAGAAAGTCAAAGCAAATACATCTCTTAACACTTTAACAGAGGATATGGAGTTAACCATGCATAATACCTTGGATGTAGTCGCAACACTAAAAAGCAAATATGCAACAAAAAGTTAGCTCCCTGGTATACAGACAACACCAGAGCCTGTAGAATACTGGAAAGAAAATGGTGCTCCACCAATTTGGAAGTATTGAAAATAGCTTGGAAAGATAGTATGGTAAACTATTAAAAAGCTCACACATCGGCTGAATAAATTGAATTTAACAACTTTATTTTGCAGATGATGTGGTCCTGATGGCATCATCGGCCTGTGACCTTCAGCACTCACTGGATTGGTTCGCAGCCGAGTGTGAAGCGGCTGGGATGAGGATCAGCACCTCTAAATCTGAGGCCATGGTTCTCAGCAGGAAACCGTTGGAGTGCCTTCTCCAGGTAGGGAATGAGTCCTTACCCCAAGTGAAGGAGTTCAAATACCTTGGGGTCTTGTTCGCGAGTGAGGGAACAATGGAACGGGAGATTGGTTGGAGAATCGGCGCAGCGGGGGCAGTATTACACTCATTGTATCGCACCGTTGTGACGAAAAGAGAGCTGAGCCAGAAGGCAAAGCTCTCAATCTACCGGGCAGTTTTTGTTCCTACCCTCACCTATGGTCATGAAGGCTGGGTCATGACCGAAAGAACGAGATCCAGGGTACAAGGGGCTGAAATGGGTTTCCTCAGGAGGCTGGCAGGCATCTCCCTTAGAGATAGGGTGAGAAGCTCAGTCATCCGTGAGGATCTCAGAGTAGAGCCGCTGCTCCTTTGCGTCGAATGGAGCCAGTTGAGGTGGTTTGGGCATCTGGTAAAGATGCCCCCTGGGCGCCTCCCTAGGGAGGTGTTCCAGGCACGTCCAGCTGGGAGGAGGCCTCAAGGAAGACCCAGGACTAGGTGGCGAGATTATATCTCCAACCTGCCCTGGGAACGCCTCGGGAGCCTCCAGTCGGAGCTGGGTAATGTTGCTCGGGAAAAGGACGTTTGGGGTCCCCTGCTGGATCTGCTGCCCCCGCGACCCAATCCCGGATAAGCGGATGAAGATGGATGGATGGATGGAACTTTATTGAGGACAAAAAAACTATCCAAAATTTATTTTTGACGAAGAAGAAGAGATTGTTGATTTTTTTTGGTCACCTTGGTCACCTCCCAGACTAAGGGCCTTCTCCCCCGATCGCTCAATTTGGCTGGGCGGCCAGCTCTAGGAAGAGTCCTGGTGGTTCCAGACTTCTTCCATTTATGGATGATGGAGGCCACTGTGCTCATTGGGACCTTCAATGCTGCAGATATTTTTCTGTACCCTTCCCCAGATCTGTGGCTTGATACAATCCTGTCTCGGAGGTCTACAGACAGTTCCTTGGACTTCACGGCTTGGTTTGTGCTCTGGCATGCACTGTTAACTGTGGGACCTTATATAGACAGGTGTGTGCCTTTCCAAATCATGTGCAATCAACTGAATTTACCACAGGTGGACTCCACTCAGGTTGTGAAAACAGCTCAAGATGATCAGTGGAAACAGGATGCACCTGAGCTCAATTTTGAGTGTCATGGCAAAGGCTGTGAATCTACATGTGCTTTTTTCATTTTTTGAGTCCAAAGAAACAAATGAGATTTGTTGCGAGGGCCCTTGGTGTCATTCTGGACTCTCTCTTTTGATGAACAAATAAAACATGTACTTCTAGACTAGACTATTGCAAAGCACTAAACAAGCCTCAATTATTGCAGACTGCAGCTGAAACAATAAAGTTTGATCACATCACCCCAGTGATAGGCTCTCTGCACTGGCTTCCAGTAAAGATAAGAAAAGATTTTAAGGTCTTGCTATTAACCTACAAAGTATTACATGGACATGCACCTGGGTATCTCTCTGAGTTGGTCCTGGCATGTATACCTACACATACGCTATGGTTACAAGATGCAGGCCTCCTTATTGTACATAGAATTTTAAAACAAACAGCTGGTGGTAGGGCTTTCTCTTATTGAGCTCTATTACTGTGGAGTGACTTACCGATGCATGTACAAGAAGCGCAGACTCTTGTCCAAATCCACTGTCACTGCCCACAGCCCACCTGGCTGTCCTTGTTTCTGTATACCTGGTGGATCATGCCCCAGGACTACTCACAGGACTTTAATGTGTACTGATAAACAACTTGGCTTTGATTGGACATGGAATCTTAAACTTTACACCCGGCACAGCCAGAGGAGTAATGGCCACCCCACTGAGTCTGGATCTTCTCTAGGTTTCTTCCTGGGAAACAAACTACTGGGGCGTTTTTTGTAGCCACTGTGCTTCAATTTTGCATTATCGCTAGCTCTTTGGGGTTCTAGGCTGAATGTCTGCAAAAGCACTTTGTGACAGCTGCTGATGTAAAAAGGCTTTATAAAATACATTTCATTGATTGATTGGCCACAAGGGATTAGTTGTCATTTATTGTGAATTAAATATATATATGTTTAAATGCAAACTGAAAGACCCCATCCCTTCTGATTTTATGGAAGCCCCTTTGGCAGTGACATTAGAACAGCTTCTAGTACTATGTGGTCAGTCTATACCAATTTAGCACAAATACAAAGGGCAATATTTGACTTGTTTCTTAGAAGAATGTTCAAGCTCAGTCAAGGGGAGCATCAATAGACAGCAATTTCATGTAATTGTCAAACTTCTTCGAAAGGCTTTAGTTCAGAGCGTCTTTATCATTATCTTGATGGCACTGTAAAGGATCACTTGATCTGTGCCTTTGTGCAACTCTATCCGTCTTCTGAAAGTTCCGTGGATCTCATGGTTGAGTGCTCGCATTGAAATTGATTACCAAACAAAGGAAACTTAAAAAACTTCAGAAGTTATCTTGAAGTAGTTTAAATCACTGCAATTGAACACAGGTTGAAGCAAATGAATGGGATTGTGAATTTGAATAATTCCTTTTCAAAAGTGGTGGAAACTTTTCCAAATAGAATGTTTCATTTTTATTATTTTGGATAGGTCATTTAATTTCAATAGAGTACAAGAATAATCAAATCATTTCCTTTAAATTGAAAATAATGGTGTGTAAATAACTTTAAAATATCCTAACATAAATCCATGCAGATTTCATTATACAGAAAGAATATAATGACATGGAGTTTGCTAAAAAGTTTTAGCACTTGGATTGGAAACGGTGCTTTGGCCAAATTACATGAAAGCTCTTTGGCTATATACACCAGTAGTCATTTTGCTGTAATGACAATGTTTAGAAAATAACCCCATACCTGCTCTGAAATAGGATGAATCTTTGAGGTCCTCTGGCATTTAGGCTTGCCCAGTGTCAGGTCTCTTGTTAAGGTTTATTAAAGATAAAACATGCACAAACGCCTCTTAATCTCAATGACCCTAAATACATATTGAAGTCCACAAATATGTGGTAAATTTACCACAAAATCAACATTCATTAGTAGCATGATGCTCAGTTAAATGTTTTTTTGACACAGACTTTGGGGAAATACATATATCATTTGAAAATAGTGTATTTTTGTTGATTACCTCCAACAATTATTAAAGTACAACATTTGCTGGTGTTATTTTTATACAGACTTTCTTGTTTATCTTTGTTAAGTGCACCAATGATTTTGGATATGACTGTATGTCCATCCATACTTTGTGTGCTTGTTTATGTGTGTGTGCACGGTATGTGTGTGTGGATCGGCTGCCTTGCGTGAGAGTGATTGTGAAGTGTTTGCTCCACCATATCCACCCAACATGCCAACATATCTGAGTAATCTAGTGGGAATGCGTTCTGACACCTACGCACCAGGACCCGGGATTCACAGGCCTGCCAGTCTTCTCTCACCAAATTGGCTTGGATGTACCAATACCTGGTGACTCACCGTGGGTTGATGAGGT
The DNA here is from genome assembly GCA_016801145.1 of Umbra pygmaea. NCBI lineage: Eukaryota > Metazoa > Chordata > Actinopteri > Esociformes > Umbridae > Umbra > Umbra pygmaea. The sequence goes on from JACXGM010000215.1 coordinate 63,571, forward strand.
GGAATGTTGCATATACTGTATGTACACACACACCTTCTGTCATGCAACCATGAAAGCATGCACGTACATATGCATCCAAGGAAGCATGCACGTACATATTCAAACACATAGCATACATATTTGTGTGTTCCTATGTGTGTGGATGTATGTAAATCATTGTGTGGGTTTCTGAGTGTGTGATTGAATGTGGATAGAAGGGTGTGCATATTTTTGATATTTACCATAAGAATATTAGTTTTGTAGTGAAATAAATTCAACTGACTTTGTTATGAAAACAGTGTGTTCAATGTGCTCTATGTAGAGTAATTAGGACATTTTCTAAGAATAAAATGTAATAGATATGGTACCATATCTCCCTGTCTCTGAGACATGATGCCTTATTATTGACAAGAGGGCAAACCATTTGAAAGTCTCTGTTAGGGACATCCACTTTAGAAAATTACACTGTCCAAGGACATCTTAGCCACAGTCTTGAGTTTTAGCTCAGCTGCAGAGAAAATGTACGAGTTACCGAACAACATTTAAGGTCTGGCTAATGAAATCACAGGTTTGATTAAAATAAGACGTATTTATCACCTAAAAACTGTAGAAATCATACAATGTTTGGCTTCGGAACACTCCCTGGAGCCAGCTTAGTCAATTCTGAGTTGGAATAGACATTGTTTCTGACAAACTTCTTACAGTTATGTCATGGATTGTCACTGAATCCATATGGGATCAGTCATAACGGTATGTCAATGCTCTACTTGTACCACGGGGAAACCCTCTGTAGATGAAAGAACACACACATCGATACACCTGGAGATGAAAAACTGATTGAAATAAGAATTTGATGAGTGACACAGTGACAAATATTAAAGCTTATATAAATTGAGCTCAATCGAATGAAAGACAGATATTCCAGAGTTCTTTAATGAATCACTGAGAAGTATTCCTACGGTGCCCTAGTATGGTGTATTCCTACGGTGCCCTAGTATGGTGTATTCCTACGGTGCCCTAGTATGGTGTATTCCTACGGTGCCCTAGTATGGTGTATTCCTACGGTGCCCTAGTATGGTGTATTCCTCCGGTGCCCTAGTATGGTGTATTCCTACGGTGCCCTAGTATTAGGTGTCCGCTAAATTCAAAGCACTGAGACATACTGAGATACAGGAGTGTTTGCTTATAGCAGGAATGACGTGAAGGTTTCATGGTGACACCAGCCTCTCACATCACAGATTAACTGCGCTGTTGACGTCAGTGGTGTTCCCTCCATTCCTTGAACTTTAAACTCCAGTGTGTTATTTGTGCCTTTTGCTCGCTCGCTCACTTGTGTTGTCAACGTTATCAACAATATTTTCTAAACAAGTGGTTCCGAATCATGGTTTTTATATAAACTGTATCCTCTGTATACTGTGTATTAGAGCTAACATTTCAATTATTATTATTGTAATGATTATTTTCGTATTTACTAGTAAAATATGGTATAACAATTCTGTTATTACACCAATATTCCCTCCTGGATTCAATATACCTGTTCCTGAGGTGATCTAGTCCTAAACCACCATTAATGTAGTTTTCAACAAAGTTCCAGGTTTAACTGAATAATCCCATTACTAAAATGTCTTCTTAACCATGTTTTGTGAATATGGCCTGGATCAGCTTACCAATGCTTGATCCTGTGTAGCTACAATAATCTGCGTAGTGCTTCTGGGAGTGATCTTGTACAAGGAACTGCTCTAATATGTAATTGTCTCGTTCCTCTTTCTCTGTTTTAGTCTCTTTCTGTCTACTGCTCTCTCTGTCTTCCTCTACATTTCTCTCCCTCTTTATCTGCCTTATTCAATTTAATTCTATACATAAATGTGTATTTATTTATTTATTGGTAGTCAATTGACGTACATAGGCAAATGCCCATTAATAAGCGTTTAAACCAGACAGTAAGTTAATAATAATGAAAACATTTAAACAAATCATGTGTCTTCCTCTATCTCAGAAGGTTACTGTAGATTATGATGGTATCTCGATGCTGCGTCTGCTTTTCACCCTGACAATGACCTGCGTGCTCTCGACCGTAAATGTCATCAGTCCTCACCTTGCTTGCGTCACTCATCTTATCAAAAGAACAGCTTAAGGCCCGACACCCCTATCATTACGTCCCATTAGTAACAATTACAGAGCATTACGGAGCTCCCACACAATGCGCTAGGCACTACTCAGTTGGGATTCTTACAGTTTCTCCATCTACAGCTGAGTGTATGAGATCACTATTTCATTGTCACAGTGGGCTTATGTTCATTTGAAGATAATCGCTGTGTTGTCTCAGCTCCAAGCTTTGAAAGTTTAGTTTCTATTGAGAAAAAGGAATCATATTAGAAAAGCAGACCTAACATAAAAATATAGCACTTTTTGGCTTTTGCTGGTCCTGTGGCTTGTGTTAGTTAGTTAGTTTATTTTACCAGGCAATTCGACTGAGAACATCTTCTCAAAATGCAGTAACGACATGAGGAGAATTGTTTGGAGTGAAGAACCAATTTCACTTCCAGCAGTATTGGTCTCCCATCCAGGGACTGACCAGGCCTGACTGCTTTTAGAAGCAAACCAGCAGTGGAATATAGGGGGCTATGCTACTGGCATGTTGAGATTAATGTCATCATGAACTTTGTCCAGAACCAGTATGTTGGTCTACAAACCAGTTTGCCTTTGTAAAGAAATTTACCTGGCCACAAGTGGATCTTCCACAAAAACAAAACCCCTTAATAATAAATCACAAAGTCATAATTTTCCATATCTTTCAACTTGAATCAGATTGAAATACATTCAGTATGATCCGAAGAGGGAAGGATAGTAATTATTTGGATTCAGTATAAAGGACTAGTTGAAGATCACTCCCAGTTTCTCCTATGTCCTCACCATGTTGTGGATAAAGGCTGTGGCATTAATCTTGCAAGGGTACTTCTGTAACGGTCTTCACAACAGGGCTGTGATTATCTATCAGGTCATTTTGCAGGTACAGTGGTGCTTTTGTGAACCCTTCAGAATGTTCTATATTTCTGCAAAAATATAACATCATAAGTGTCTAAAAGCAGATTTAGAAATCCCAATGAAAGAAATTAAACCAAAATGTTATACTTGGTCATTCATTTATTGAAGACAATGATCCATTATTGCATATCCGTGGGTGGCAAAAGTATGTGAACCTCTATGATAAGCTGTTAATTTGAAGGTGAAATTAGAGTCAGGTGTCAATCAATGGGACGACAATCAGGTGTGAGTGGTTACCCTGTGGTTTTATTTAAAGAACAGGATTCTATCAAAGTCTGGTCATCAAAACACGTTTGTGGAAGTGTACCATGGCACGAACAAAGGAGATTTCTGAGGATCTCAGAAAAATAGTTGATGATGCTCATCAGGCTGGAAAAGGTTACCAAACCATCTCTAAAGAGTTGAGTCCACCAATCCAGAGTCAGACAGATTGTGTACAAATGGAGGACATTGGAGACCATAATTACTCTCCACGGGAGTGGTGGACCAACAAACATTACTCCAAGAGCAAGGCGTGTATTAGTCTGTGAGGTCACAAAGGAACTAAGGGTAGCTTCTAAGCAACTAAAAGCCTCTCTCTCATTGGCTAATATTACTGTTCATGAGTCCCCAATCAGGATAACAGTGAACAATAATTGTGTGCATGGCAGGGTTGTAATGAGAAAGCTACTCTTCTCCAAAAAGAACATTCCTGTCCATGTGCAGTTTGCTCAAGATCACGTCAACAAGCCTGAAGTCCATCGAAAAAATGTTTTGTGGACAGTTGAGAACAAAATTCATACTTTTTGCTTTGAATTATATGCATTATGTTTGGCGAAAGGAGTAAGATCCTGCATTCCAGCATTACAAATGTATTCCATCTGTGAAACATGGTGGTTGTAGTGTCATGGTTTGGGACTGTTTTGTTGGAGCTGGGCCAGGATAGCATGCCATGATTTATCAACCAATTAATTCAGAATTATTCCAGCAAATTCTAAAGGAAAATTTCAGAAAATCGGTCTGTGAACTGAATCTCATGCAGCAACACAATGACCCTAAGCACCCAAGTCGATCTACAGTACTGAAGACTGGTTAAAGAAGAATAAATTAAATGTTTTGGAATGGCCAAGTCAAAGTCCTGACCTAATTGAAATGTTGTGGAAGGACCTGAAGCGAAGTTGGTGAGGATACACACCAACATCCCAGAGTTGAAGCTGTTCTGTATGGAGGAATGGGCAAAAATTCCTCCAAGCCAATGTGCATTTACCAAAAACACACAGCTTCAGTTATTGCTGCACAAAGGGGTCACAGCAGATACTTTTGCCACTCACAGATTTGCAATAATGGATCATTTTCCTCAATGAATAAATTACCAAGTATATTTTTAGTATATTCAAGTATATTTAGGTCATATTTAGTAGAAATATAGAAAGTTCTAAAGAGTTCACAAACTTTCAAGCACCACTGTACTTGGTTAAGCAAAATCTGCTGTATTAGATCCTGTAATTATTTTAAAAAAACAATGTTGCTTACAATATATGCATGTTTTTTTCGATAGAAGCTGGGAAAGATGTTTCTGGAATCTTACATATAACCCTTTATTTTTGTGTCCGTGCACCTTTGTGTGTGTGTGTGTTTGTGTGTGTAGCCTATACGTCCACCTGTCTATTGACAATCTCAAACTGATGGCAATAATAAGTTGTGCATCCTGCTGGCATTGCAGGATTAACTTGACACTGTTTGTGAGTGTTTGACAATATGTGTTTGTGCGCGTGTGTGTGGAATACCATGTGTGTACGAGGTCCTTTCTTGTTAATAAGGACCCTTGCTGCCTCCAACCTGACAACATCTCAGCATTGTGCTGTAAGGTGTCTTTGTCACACCACTCTGTTGTTTATTAGACCAGACAGAGTTAGCAGGGACAATATTTCAATACCTGTACCTCATACATGTGTAGTGTATGTTTATCTTGTAGTATTTTTATACAAGTATTTATTCTTAAACAAAATCATTTCTAGACTGATATCATTTAACATTTTAGTATTTTTGCAGATGCTCTTATCAAGAGCGACTTAGAGAGAATACAATAAGCATCCCCCTGGAGCAACTTAGGGTTAAGTGCCTTGTTTAAGGGCACGAAAATATTTGGCACAGTCGGGATTCGAACCGGTAACCTTCCGACTACAAATTTGTCTCCCTAACCACTGAGCCATCTGAAAATTGTTCCTGTGTTGTTTGCTTGTCTTCATATGTATGTAGACATTGCACACCAATATTGACATGGTTGTATTCATTTGTGCCTTTTAAACACACAGAGTTGGGACTTTTTCTGAATAGCCATGGAAGTCTCACATATCACCACACATGTACGTTGAATAACACACAAGTTTGAGGGGCCTATTTTGGATCAACAGTTCTACTTTTATAACCAGTGACCAGAATGCTACTAATATGGACCAAATGTAATCAGATTACATTTTTACATGAAGCCACCTTTAACAACACCAGATATGTTTATTGACAAAGTAATTTCTGCAAAGGATCATTGATTTAATGTGATTAATGTAAAAGCTTCATTCATTTCAATGGAAACATTTAACTAGTTAGACTTGTTCCATGTCTTTTGTTTCGCTGTCCTATTCTGCTTCTGTTAATATCAATGTGATATTTCCCATAATACCTTAAAAAAAGAATTCCACATTCATTGGATGTACATTTTATACATGTTTATTAAATATATTCAATTTCACAGTATTTTCAAAGTAGACCATTTGACACAGAGTGGCTGTACGACTGTGGACTTACCTTGTTGCGATGAATAGCGGAGTAACTCATGTACTGAATCATTTATGCATTGATGGGAGCCTTTGTTACCAGTCTGAAACCCAGCAGACAATGTAGCTGTTGCTTAAACTACACAGAAATCTACATTGTATGCTAGGTCCAGAACCAAGCAACGATGTCTTGTCACACTCACACACTCACAATGAATGTGACATTTCATATCGTCTGATCTCTAAGGAGAGAATTCTAGGGAAAGTGATGGCATTGCATCCTAAACAATGTTCCCCTCTCTAAAAGCCTCTATGCTATTGTGTCTGACATGTTTGACATTTTCTTCCACTCAGCTTGTTTTTGTCTGCTCTTGTCAATCTCTTTTTTTGTGAGCTGACAGTCAACATCTTTAGAAAACAGCACATTTCAGAGAGTAATGCAGAAAAGTATTTGAATGGCTCTCGCCAGGGATGGAAAATAAATTAGGAGAGAAGTAAGACAGTAACAAATAAATGAAAGAAAGAAAATTGAGAAAAAAATCCATGGCAAGCAGTCCTACCCTATGAAAAAATGTCATCCAATCATAGGGGAATGTAATGAGGGATTAGCCAATCAAGGGGGTTGCACAATTAAGTTGGGTTGTGGGCGTGTCTTCAGAGACCCAGTAGCCAGATGTAGCTGCTGTATTTCACACAGGATCTACACTGCCTACTGAGCAACTGACTGGCACACACAGGATGGAAGAGGCACTGTCCACAGTCTTCATCGTAGTCTTCATCCATAATATTTCACTTCATGAAAGAGAGAGAATTATTATTAGTACAAATGAATGTGGTGAAAATGACAAAACTGTTTTTTTATTGAGTAGAATAAACCAGAACAGAGCATACAGACATTCTGAATAAGGTGAGACCTACATAGTGGATTGGGTGAGACAGACAGTGGATGGGGTGAGACAAACTACTGGATGTGGTGAGACAGACTCATGGATGTGGTGAGACAGGCATAGTAGATGGGGTGAGACAGACAAGGTGGATGGGGTGAGACAGACATAGTGGACGGTGAGACAGACATGGTGGACGGTGAGACAGACACGATGGGCAGTGAGACAGACCAGAGACCCAGAGAGGTGGTCTGACGGCACAGGATATGGGAGCTATCTCTCTGGCCATCTCAAAGCGTTATCAGTTGCAGATTCCTGTCATTCTTTCCCATTAGATCTGAGGCTACTGGAGACATCAGCCACAGCCATGAAGGCTCTGATGCCCCACCCCTACCCCAGGGAGACACCTCCTCCTTCTCCAAATCCTAACCTGTATCCCTAGCTTATCGCCACTGATGTAGGATACGCTACTCACTGGCAAACGCTGCGTTTACATTCTGATAGATTTTCGAGTCTCGAGACAGCAATCTCACATTTGTGTGTGTGTCATGGAATATCTTTTGAGACGTCTGGAGGTGGGTGCGCGCGAACTTAGCATAGAAACCAACCCAGCCACTAGACCTAGAAGATAAATAAACACTGTTGTGGCATTGCAATTCAGTATGTTTATCTTTTTTAATAAAAAAGTACAATCAATGCTACTGCTCATGAGATGTGTGTGTTTGAGTGCTTTGCAATTTGCTTTAACAAGAGATCAAGGATAAGCAGGGACAAATTATCATATTAGGCAGCTGGTTTTGGGTATCTTATTAGGCAGCTGTTTTTTTCTGGAACTTCTGAGTGAAGAATGGTTCGGAGAAGAAGACGAATACAAGGGGCTATCAGACGGTTATATAGTCGTGCAACGCTCAATCTCAGACTTCGATTAGGGAGTGAAGCAATCACTGGTGAGAAAATCTTTCTGAAGCTAGGTGAGAAATGTCAGAATGCGGGCACATATTGAATGCAACAACAATAATTGCCATTGCAGTGTGGTGGCTTGCGACAGGTGCAATTTTCAGATGCACCAGTTTGGTGTCAGTGAGGCTTTCGTCTGTCTGACCCTTCACAAAGTTTGCTCTGCGATAATGTTCCAGTTGAAGCAAAAGTAAATCGTTTTTCCTTTGGGGGATGCACAGATTTACTCACGCAGATCACATGTTCACCATACATAAAAAACACTGCACTAAACTCTCACAGATGACATGTTTACCATACATAACAACACTGCATTATACTCAGACAGATGACATGTTCACCATACATATCAACACTGCACTATACTCACACAGATAATATGTTCACCATACATAACAACACTGCACTATACTCACACAGATAATATGTTCACCATACATAATAACACTGCATTATACTCTCACAGATGACATGTTCACCATACATAACAACACTGCACTATACTCATACAGATGACATGTTCACCATAAATAATAACACTGCATTATACTCTCACAGATGACATGTTCACCATACATAACAACACTGCACTATACTCATACAGATGACATGTTCACCATAAATAATAACACTGCACTATACTCACACAGATAATATGTTCACCATACATAATAACACTGCACTATACTCAAACAGATGACATGTTCACCATACATAACAACACTGCACTATACTCACACAGATGACATGTTCACTATACATAACAACACTGCACTATACTCAAACAGATGACATGTTCACCATACATAATAACACTGCACTATACTCACACAGATGACATGTTCACTATACATAACAACACTGCACTATACTTAAACAGATTACATGTTCACCATACATAAAAACCAGGCACTATACACACACAGATGACATATTCACCATACCTAACAACCATGCACTATTCTCAAACAGATGACATGTTCACCATACATAACAACACTACACTATACTCACACAGATGACATGTTCACCAT
>JACXGM010000215.1:72322-85751 GCA_016801145.1 Umbra pygmaea
AACAACACTGCACTATACTCAAACAGATGACATATTCACCATACATAACAACACTGCACTATACTCAAACAGATGACATGTTCACCATACATAACAACAATGCACTATACTCACACAGATGACATGTTCATCATACATAACAACACTGCACTATACTCAAACAGATGACATGTTCACCATACATAACAACAATGCACTATACTCAAACAGATGACATGTTCACCATACATAACAACACTGCACTATACACACACAGATGACATGTTCACTATACATAACAACACTGCACTATACTCACACAGATGACATGTTCACTATACATAACAACACTGCACTGTACACACACAGATGACACACGACTCCATTCTTTCCTCATCATGAAAAGTCTCTCTCTTTCTGTCCCTTATTCTCTACCTCCCCCATCCCTTTCTGTTTTGGCTGGTTTTGGCTGTTGCCATGGTTACTTTGGTGTTGAAGTGGCAGTGTTGAGCTGAGTGTCTGATATAGGGTTAACAAGGGCATTGACTGCTGTTCAGAGGAATACCGTGTAAAGTTCCTCACAGGGGGTACAGTGATCACTGCTAGATTACCGCAAGATCACTACTCGATCACAACACGATGACGTTAAAAGCTCCACCTAACAGGTAATCTAGTTAGGTTTATGTGGCTAACAGATCCCTCGGTTATCGCTATTCAACTGAGTTATTAGTTGTGATGATATTGACAATTCTGTCTTTCATAACATGGCTTTCTAAACTGGGGAGTGTTGTGTGTTTTTACGTAGGTGTGTGTGTCTATGTGGTAGTGCGGTGATGATGGGTGGGGGGGTTATTGGAGCATGGCCTGGGGCTTTGGTGAGGAATGCACTTCCTGGAGCCATATGAATGACCTGAAAGGGCCCAGGGACGTTCCTTGTTGATGAGCATGAAGATGGAGAGCACCGCAAAACCGGCGTTGTCCATAAATCAATCAATCCACGATCTATTTAAAAAATGTGTACCTTTTTTTCCGAATTGTTTTCCGAATTCTTTCAAATCCAACTGTAAATACGTCCGAGGCTCATTGAATCATCACAAACCCAAACAGGCCTTCCCCTCAGCCAACGGGTGTCAAGGATCAAATCAAGATTGCTACTAAACTTTTCAAGTTTCAAGAAAATGCCTGTGATCCCGCTGAGAACTTTCTCTTCTGGGTTTATTTCTTTATTAATTATAATGACAGGACAGTAGGAAGCAGAGGATAGAGGGACGGACATGTAGAGTGACACAGACATTTTGTGATTGATCAAATAATTGGTAAATGACATCAGGAGTGTTGAGAGATATCTTACCTGTAAGACAGGTATTGTGGTGCAGTGGTATTTCAGGACAGGCTGCATGGTCAGGATCCAGTGAGCCTAGGAGCTCTGGGTCTACAGAAACCTGGAAACCACACAATGAAAGAAGGTCAGACACTGTTGCATCTGATCAACACATTCATACACTGTCAGTTAACCTGCAATCCGGTTAAAATGATGCTGCTATTGTGACTGACAAGGCAGGTTAGAGCTAGTGTACCTAAAGGGATTCATTCCTCTAAAACCCAAAAGCCAAGCTCAGTGACATAATAGGCAGACAGACTTCTGTTTACTTTGAAACAATCAGACAAGGCTAAACACTCTAACCGAAACAAAATGCCCTCTGATGTTTAGATACATTAGGTCAGAAAATCTATCAACAATTTAAGCATCCTGAAAGGCAGACATTTTGCTACGTTTATGTAGAAATATAGGTTGGCTAGCTACAAATGACAAGTAAATAAGCTGTGCTAATTCAGCCAAGAAACCCAAGTGGGCCAGTGGGTGAGCGATGCATCCGCGGCCTATTTAAGTCGTCAGTAAACAGTGTGTTGCATGCTAGTCACGTTAGGATGAACCAGTGACACACCCGCTACACCCGCCTCCACCTGTTTGGTCCTGTGTTTCATTCTGCAGGGGGGTTTGGTTCTGCCATAGAAATGGAATGATTAGAAGTGCCATTCCAATGCAAATAATAAAGCTGAATGGTCAGAGCGGCAGCCATTTTTACGTGTACCATTCCATTGCAAAGATCTAGCGGCCCTACTTCTGCATTAAACCGATTTGCGTGTTGTTACCGTGACAACTAACGACAGTCGCCATTTTTTTGTGTACTAATCGAATGACCAAGCAAAACAGTTAAATAAGGCTTTTATAGATTTAATTTCTATGGCTACTGCATACTTTTCTCCCTACCTAGACATTTATTTATTTTTTTATTTTTTATTTTTATTTTACCTTTATTTAACCAGGAAAAAAACTCATTGAGATTAAAATCTCTTTTTCAAGAGTGTCCTGGACACGACAGGCAGCATTACATACATACATATATACATACATATATACATACATATATACATACATACATACATACATACATACATACATACATACATACATACATACATACATACATACATACATACATACATACATACATACATACATACATACATACATACATACATACATACATACATACATACATACAAACACAAAATACACAAAAACAAATAACACAAAGCAACTGAATCAACTGAATTTATAACTTTACTCATCTATGTTGTTAAGAGTAGCTCCTTTATGTTTGCAATCATGTGATGGCCTAAGTTACCGTTAAGGCTCAGAACCTAATTCCACAACATAGATTGTTGCATATGTCTGTAATATATGTGCTGTTTGCTGTCTGCGCTGAAAATATTGTAGTTGATCTAGAACCAGGTGGGTAGTAATGGATTAAATCTTACAGCAATTATGTAGTTGATCTAGAGCACAGAATAAAATATAGAGCACAGACAGAGATTAAGTGCTGAGGTCAGCGCTGAGTGTGTATGGTATATTTGTGTGCCTATTTCTGGCACGTGTTTCAGTCGATGTGGTTTTTCTTGTAGCTGCCTAGGGCCTGACTATACAAACACACACACAGTAGTGCCAAGAGAAACTAAATCATTACACTGTCCTGACCTTAAATAAGTGGCCAACCCTCACTTTGTGTGTATTGGATAGAAGTTTGGGTATTTTGTACACATGCATTGTGTGTTGGTGTGTGGGTGTTGGCGCTTAATGAATATGAATGTGGGTGTGTGGGTGTGAGTAGGATGTGTGAGTTTTTTATATTTGTATTTTGTTTTCTTCTGTATGGGAAAAGTATGCAACACACGCCCCTGCCAAATTTGTTTCTGCACCAGTGGGAGTGGATGAACGAAATTGTCCAAATCCATCTGCCACTGCATTGGTGCCTGTTAGAGTGTCGCCGCTTACATAGACCAATCCCATCTTTTTTAATGCTTACATAGACCAATCACATCTTGTTTAATGCTTACATAGAACAATCACATCTTTTTTAATGCTTACATAGACCAATTACATCTTGTTTAATGCTTACATAGACCAATCACATCTTGTTTAATGCTTACATAGAACAATCACATCTTGTTTAATGCTTACATAGACCAATCACATCTTTTTTAATGCTTACATAGACCAATGACAGCTTGTTTAATGCTTACATAGACCAATCACATCTTGTTTAATGCTTACATAGACCAATCACATCTTGTTTAATGCTTACATAGACCAATGACAGCTTGTTTAATGCTTACATAGACCAATCACATCTTGTTTAACGCTTACATAGACCAATCACATTTTATTTAATGGTACTAGATCTGTGAATCTTGTGAAGGTTTATATGTATCTTCATTTATCCACCATCTTTGCAGTGGCTTTCTGACCGCTCATAACCAATTCTACAACTCTCTCACATTGGTCCTCTCTCAGCAACAACAAAAAAAATCAGACAACATCTGATGAAGGAATGGTCCAACCAGAGGCTCTAATTCCCAATTGGCCTCATCCTCAGTCCCAACCTCATCTTCAGTCCCAAACTCATCCTCACAACCTCACAACCTCATCCTCACAACCTCATCCTCACAACCTCATCCTCTAAACCTCATCCTCTAAACCTCATCCTCTAAACCTCATCCTCTAAACCTCATCCTCTAAACCTCATCCTCTAAGCCTCATCCTCTAAACCTCATCCTCAGCTCAGAGACCTGGGTTGTGGGAGGGCTGGGCAGAAGAAAGGCTGGCATCAGAGGTTCTGGAGGAAGGAGAGTTCCCTGGTCTAGAGTAAATAAAGATGGGAGCGAGTATTACGTAGAAGTGTGTACTGTGTTGCAGATGTGAGTATAATCCTGTTGTTTCCAATAGAGGGAGTGTGTTGAAAAGAAGGAGTGACGTATAGCCACTCCTTTATTACCTTTCAGAAAGAGACTCACTCTCTCCCATGCCAGAGACAAAGACTGATTCCTTTCAGTAGACTCAACTCTAACCTGAATTCATCTCCTGCCAATTAGCTTTAATAATCAGTGAGAGTTCCCATAGTAGCAATATCAAACAGGAAAATCAATGTTTTTCATTCTCTTACTTTGTGAGTTTGCTTAATGGTGAATTTATGTTTTACCATACTCTAATTTTAGACTCCCAACTAAACCATTTTCTGTGTACCTATGTAAGCCCAACTGCAGCACCAGCTGATTACCTTAGAAAAAAACTTCTTCAAACACGGATCTTATGCCTCACGCATTGATCCTGCTTTTCCATGACGTGCTTCCGCTCTCCTCACAGTACTCCGGCTTAATGGAATTCTGTGTAGTCTTAGTGAAGTCCAGGTAGGGGAAACTAAGCCCATATATGGGCAAAGGGGACCCAGTGCCTGATAGGTGTGTGGTAAACTGTCGGAACCTATCACACCTGAGGAAATGTGCACGCCTTTAGAAAGGCTCTGCCCTCCCAACACACATGAATTTACACATAGTACACACACGTGCACCTTGAGTGTGGGGACATCATATCAACTGTACCAACAAGTTCTAGTGACGTCTAAGACACGTCGCTAAGCTCTCCGTCTGAACCTCTTTGTCTGAGTGTGGAAAAAAATGATGAGACGGGTGTTTCAAAAGGATTGTTCTACTTAACATAATGTGACCTCAGATACTGAGATCTGCCTCACCTGAAGCCGTGACATCATCAAAGACACCGCCAACTCATTGAACAAAGACTGTGACCAGGCTAACATCATTCTATGCTGCCACTAGCACAAAAAAGCACTTTGTCATGGAAAGATTTTAATCTGAGGGACTTTGCCAAGTAGGGCAGGTAAAACGACATTAAGATAAGCCAGAGGACAGATTCCATCTACATTTGAGAATTTAATCTCAAACATCAAGATACCGGCTACACATCTTACCGGCAATATCACAAATAGAACCCACACACTGAAAACGCTGACACGATAAGAACTGATAAAAGCGCAATTCACTTAAAAGAGTAAAAGTGCAAAGTTTATGGGTGACTTTTATCCCCTGGACACTAAAATGTGCATACACACCGTGACCCTAAGCCTAACCTCAATTGTAGCTTTTTGCTTAAACTTAAACAGGCTTAAACTTAAACTGGCCTCGCATACCTAAACCTAAGCTTAGCGTTTTTCATTCTGGGGACTAGCAAAAGGGCTTCTCGGGGTCAACAACGTTTTGGTTTAACTCTTTGTGGACAATTTCTATTCACAACAGGTTAGTAAATCTGTAACATATACACACACCCCCACTAACACACACACACAGTTTGGGAATCTCTATCCTTGTGGGGAAACAAATTATTATAACCCTTAACCCAAATTGTTACTTTTATCTTACACTTAACCCCTACACCGGAAATTGCTCATGTCCTCTTTGGGACCGGCGAAAGGGCAACATTTTCTTGGTTTATTATTATTGTGGGGATTTTCTCTATATGCAAGGTTAATAAAAGGTGAAAGCACACACTCACACCCAGTAAAGGAGCAAATAAAGTAGTGTGTCAGCGAGCAGTGACTGTTGGCCAGACGGTTCTTCCGGCTGAGAGAGGGAAGTAAAGAAACCAGAGGTGGAGCCAAAGGAGTGGCTATCATTGTGCTGCAGTTAAACAAAGAGAATGTGTGTGTGTGTGTGTGTGTGTGTGTGTGTGTGTGTGTGTGTGTGTGTGTGTGTGTGTGTGTGTGTGTGTGTGTGTGTGTGTGTGTGGGCGGGCGGGGGTGTTGGCAGGAGACAGAAGGACTAGCACGCAGGGTCTGCCTGTGACTGCATTCCCCACACACGCACACAGACACGTGCACAGAGAAATCTTGTCTTCAGAGAAATCCGCAGTCTTCCTGTGGAGGGTTAGGGGCCTTGAGATCTCCAGGCATTTTAGGATGGCCATTGTTCCCATGCACATGGCTTGGGCCGAGGATCCGTATCTGGAGTACAGTGCTGAGGTCAGTGTGCAGCTGAAAAGCCAAGTCACACCCTGGGGGAAGAACCACAGCTCGTGGCTCACTCTATAAGTGAAATGGCACCGCCTTACATTTGGACAGCACCCTCCACAATACTAATACCATGTTACTGCCTGGAGGACAACACTGAACACAACCACTACAGAATTTTCATTACATTTTATTCATTAGTGTTCAGGGTCTTGCTTTTGGGGAAAACAACAGTTTTCTATTTTCACCAAGTCGGCTCAGGCATTCGAACCAGCAACCTTTTGGTTACTGGCCAAATTCTGGATGGTGGCTAGCTGCAACACACACAGGTTGTCTGAGCTGTGATTGAAACTAAGTTGTGACGAAGTCCCCTTTAGAGAAAACACTAGACCTCAATCACCGATTGACAATATGCACCAACATGCAAATACAACCTTTTTTGCAGCTTGGGGGGGTTCAAAAGGTTACTAAACACCGGACGATTAGACACAACTGACCATTAGAAAACCCTGCTCTTCTCTCAACCAATCACATTATCTGCTCAGACTGCCCATTCATAAAGACACAGCACTGACTTTAGGATACAGTATACATTCACTTCCTCTTCTACACCCTCCCCCCACACACACACACTCCCTCGTGCTCTCAGTTCATTCATGCCTTTTGCCACTGGGTATAGGACTGTACCATTTACCCTAGTTAATGGGGGAGCCAGCCAGACAGAGGCATATACAGGAAACAATCCTACCATTTTAATATTTTACCTTTATTTAACCAGTTAGTCGACTAAGAACAATTTCTTATTTACAGCAATGAACTGGGAGCAATTAAGGTAACGTGCCTTGCCCAAGGACACAACGACATTTGGCTCAGTCGAGAATCGAACTGGCAACCTTCTGACTACAAGTCTGACTCCCTAAGCCATCTGCACTCCAAATTGTACTGTCTGAGATTTATGGTAACAGCAGTACTGACTTAACAGCATTGAATAGAGCTAATAAAGTACACCCTAGCAACGTAATATGACTAATATTATGACCACAATGTTGCACAGACTATTTTCCCTCAGCTACGTACGAGTCAATCAGCATGGTTGAATTTTTACTAGTTTAGTGACATATGAGGTCAGAGTCAGTAGTCTACATTTAAACTGGCACGGTAACTCAATATGATGCTTAGCATTTAGCTGGACTTATACAAACATCATCCTAAATAAATGCCCCATATCATCCTATTAGTCAGATCAATAATATGTCACGTCTTAGAAACAAAGCATTCATTTATGTTCAGTACCACTCTTTAGTCCTGACTCTAACAACGCAGCCACTATGTTTCAGAGCTCTGCTAGTTATCCACTAGTCTGGTCTAGCTCTGGAAGATCTGTGAGCGTTTTGTCAGCCTTAACTTGGACCATATGATACCTATCAGAAGCAGTGGTAGCTTTTTTTCACTTACCCTCTGTGGTGCATTTCCTGACGGCTTGGAGCTTTATGACCCGATGTGAGAGGCTCTATCTTTCCCTTTGTCTCCATTTCTCTCGTTCTTTCCCTCTCTCTGTTCCGTTCTTACTCTGTCCCTCAACCCCCTCCCTCTTAGACTTTCAGGGGTTCCCCCTTAGCTGTCCTCACTCAGGAAGAGAGACACAGTATTGTCTCTTTAACCCCTCCACAACTTGACAAGCCCTGTGTCACTCAACTAATCCAGAGTCAGAAGAATCCGTCCTCTCACAACGTCTTTCCTCTCACTCGCCTCGTCCTCTGTCTGCCTTCTTCTCCTCTGGATGCATTCTTCTGAGTGTAATCAGTAACAGGCTTAAAGTGACAGCGCTGTGCTGAAGTCAGTGTGTACATTCTCTCTCTCGCTCTCACTCGCTGTCTGTGAGTCCCTCTGGGCTAAAGGTGCTTTCCCAGCATACTGGAGACACCGATGCAACTCACAGAGCCCTGCCCAGAGGAACAGTTAGTCTAGAGCTAAGAGCTGTCTCCCGTCTCAACGTGTCCCCATCTCCATCTCTCTCTCCCTCTCTGGCTCCCCTCTTCTGAAGCCCCTTTGACACAGACAGACACATACACGCGCTTCCCTTTCTTATACACATCCACCCACCCACCCACACACACACACACACACTCAGTCTCTAACACGTTCTGAGCCGAGTCCCCGGCTCTTATATTCTCTGCGCAGTAGGGGCTGAGCCTATCGCTGTGGAGGGCAGTGTCCTGTTGCACTGGCCTCAATTGTGAGGTTAAAGAGAGGACACCCATTCACAAATAAGGATGGGGGGGTCAGCGGCAGCCTCATGTGTATCGTCAGCGTGCATGTATGTCTGTGTCTGTTTGCGTCTGGGGTCTTTACAACCAGGAAACTCTCCAGTAGCAAGGTCTTTAAATAGGTAAATCAATTTGAATTTAATCACTTTCTACCGCACCCCTTTTGATTTGTAATAATTGTTTTCTATTAATTAAGCAATAGAGAGAGTAGTCAAAAAGTGAATATTTAGAGCTTAGTAACTAGCATTTAGGAGAAGGACATGTTTTAAGTTGAGACATTTAACACCGCCCTCTGTGACATTCAGGAGGTTTTTCACCCATAAAGTCAACTGTTTAAATATAATTGTAGTTTGTATTTTTTGAGGTCTTGTGTGGTAGCTTACACCATTTGACATAACTTGATGTGTATAGGTTCTGGCAATAGGTTTAGACATAAAATAGGGGTGACATATCCCTTGGGACTCCTGAGATATAGCTAGTACAGACATGTAACCCTGCACCCCAGCTTCTAGTCAGGTCAGCCGCTGAGAGTGGGCTGTGCACTACGTTCATGTCCTAGTCAAAGCTATTGTCCCAGCCTACTGGTCCTCACTTTACTGTCTCCCATCCCAGCCACATAGAAAGTACCTGGACTTACAGCGAATCACCTCGGAAAGACCGGGTGTGATATCAGATAGCACAGAATTATTAACATGTAATGAAGCTTGACCAGTAGAAAAAAGGAAAGTGAAAGAAAGCCCATGAATGTCTGTCAGACTTCACCTACCTCCCTCTGGTGTAGAGGTAGAGATTATGACATTTAAATAGATACTTCTAAAAATGCGGTACTGCAAATCTGCAGATGACCTGACCAGAAGGTAATTGTCTGCACAAGGACAATCCTTGACAAATACGAGACGTCTAAAAAACTTTTATTTTTTTAAACGTTTTCCAACTCCAATTACTTTCTCTTTGGTGCGCTTAAACCTTTTATTAGAATGTTAAACAACACTTTTCGTTTCAATGTTAAAATCTACTACACTTTCCTTTTTAATATTCTATGTGAACCCTGAAAGTTACAGGCTACTACTGTTAAGATGTGAGCTTTTTCCCTTATATATCATAAGAGTAGGGGTGTTAACCCCGGTGTCATGGCCATATTCCCAACCAGGCCTCTCACTTCAATCATGGCCACCTAATAATTCCCCTCCTTCCTAGGTTGCATATATAACTACTCACTTCTCCACCTGATAGCTGATGTGTGGTGAGCGTTCTGGCGCAAAATGGCTGCCGTGCATCACCCAAGTGGGTGCAACACATTGGTGGTGGATGAGGTGGGCTTTCCCCCTCACTGTGTAAAGCGCTTTGGGTTCCTTGGAAGAAAAGCGCTATATAAGTTGAATGCATTATTATTATTATTATTATTATTATTATATCAAACATTTAAAGCATTAAACCTGACAAACCTCCTGTTTTATTGTTAAATGAAAAACATTCCCTGTCAATGTAAAAAGTAAACTATTTCCAATTGAATGACACAGCTATCTTTAGTCTAACCTGTCCATTACTTCCAAGCCCTCCATCCTGTTCCTTGCTCATGTCTCCATCTCCTCTTTCCTCCCATTCAGTCCCCACCTCTTCACCCTAACCCCACCCAGCGGTTCCGTTCTGAACCCTCCCTCTACACTGGGTGTTCCCTGAGTTACATCAGGCTTCCCCATCCTACTCCTCACCCAGACCTCCCACGCCCCTACCCGCCCTCTGTCCCCAGGGGTTGGTTTGGGCTGGGGTTCCGACGGGGCAGGTCCAGCTCTTAGAATCACATAGTTGG
Source organism: Umbra pygmaea (assembly GCA_016801145.1). Lineage (NCBI taxonomy): Eukaryota > Metazoa > Chordata > Actinopteri > Esociformes > Umbridae > Umbra > Umbra pygmaea. Next base: position 82,741 of record JACXGM010000215.1, read on the forward strand.
GTTCTTAGTCACCAGAAGCCATGTGAGTCATTGAAGAGGTGGTGCTGCACCCAAACTACGCTCCACACACCGTGCTACCACACAGATATACACCACGTGCTTGAGTGTACATCACACACAGGCACACAGACATGTTCAAAAATAGAAACATACATACACAACTGGTCATGGCAGCGTAGGATGTGGGAGAATGTTCCAGAATGACACAGTACTTTTAGAACTATTTAAATAGCCAGAGTGAGTCAAATGAAGGCTACAGAGTACCACCTATATTAAACACATGTAAACACTCTTCGGGGTCACGCACGTATGGGGCTGAAGGCTAGAGGTGCATAACGATACTGCTACATCACTTCATGAAGATACACTGGCATCTTAACTGTGACTTTCTCACAAAACCAAATGACAGCCGTGGAAACAAGTCACTTTGTCGTGTGGAAGCTGAATCGCCACATCTAAATTAGGTCAATGTCAAAAAACAATATGTGGTCAAATTAAAACATTGGTTTTATTGATCCAGAATGGTGGTTGGATAGGGCTCAAAGAAATTACTACAGTATGAATGGTGGGTAGGGCTCAAGGAAACCCAGTTGCTTCATTATGAATGGTGGCTGGGTAGGGCACAAGGAAACCCAGTCACTGCATAATGCATAGTAGTTGGGTGGGGCTCTAGGAAACCCAGCTGCTTGAACCTACACAGGGTGTGTGAATAACCGCTTGCTATATGTGTCAGCAACCGAGGGAAACTGTGCCTCTCTGTCTGTCTGTCTGTCTGTCTGTCTGTCTGTCTGTCTGTCTGTCTGTCTGTCTGTCTGTCTGTCTGTCTGTCTGTCTGTCTGTCTGTCTGTCTGTCTCTAATTATTGTTTTCAATGGGGTGTGCTCAAATTTGGTAGCTAACTAGTGTTAGCATGTTTGAGTTAGAATGACTCAGAGCTAAGACTGGCAAAATTATATTTCTCAATCTTTCTCAAAGTCCTCTATTTTAGGTAAGTCTCTTTTTACAGCAAATATTGTACATTTATACAACCGAATGATTAAAGAGCTGTGGAACAAAGAGCTAGTGTTTTATTTCATTCTTTATAGCTTTATTTCATCATATTTCTACTAGCATGATAAACAGAATATTCATATTTTGTGGAAGAGCATTTGGAAGTGGCAGTTGTATACGATATTGTTTCGAATGTTGTATGTTTATGTTTAACCATTTTATTTTCTTGTAAAAATATTTTTCTTTCCATTGTGTGCTTTTTAAAACAGCCCAAAATCATTATTTAAATTGTTTTCAAATTAAGATTTTCATTATAAAAATTAATAAGTCAAATATTTAAGATAATATAAATATAGAGAATTTGTGTATACATGCATGTAAAATGTATAATTAATAAAACAATTATTGTGAACAATTACAATTAAACAATTAACTACATTTTTATATTAAATATCTTAAGTATCCTTTATATACATTGTTTGCATAAATATTTGATTTTTTATATACTTAGAAATAAAAATATATTTTTAAGCCAGTGTTTTAGATCAGTTGCCTTAAATAAAGTAATTTCCTTGCACAAATTTGACTTATTTGAAAATATATATTTTTGAATAATACAATGGTATAATTCCTGGTTCTAAAGAGTCAAAAAAAATTTAACATGTTATTTAAACAACAAACATATCAAATATGAATTAATGTATGCAGAGATTTTAAAAATAAATGTAAGTATTACTTAGATTGAAAATTAATCTATTATGAATGCTTTAAATCCATTACATATTTCAATCCAGTTTTTTAATGCTTAGTAAATATGGAAGATAACGATTTTAAGGAATAATGAGCATTACTATATGTGAATCAATAGCAAAGCTTGACAGTAAGGCAATATCTAACAGAAAAGAATCAAGAAGAACCTTGACAGCAGTAGAATAATGGTACAAAAACAACTAATCTCATCTGTATATATTTTTTCTTTGGAAGTGTGTGTGTTAGTCATTGTGGTAGTCCCTGCTTCATCTCAGGGTGGATGTTCGGGGCATGGTATTATATATTTCAACTTGATGGAAATATTTCCTATCACACATACACACACAAATGCACACACTACAGTACAATCGTGATTGCTGCTCCCGACTTGCAGTTTAGAGGAAACAAGGAATTCCAGAAATTCCAATGGAGGCATTCCTGTGCTTTGGGAATACTGCTGGCTGGCCTAAAGAACAACACTTCAACAGGTGACTAACTGTGTTTAAAGAAAGGAAGAGTGAGGGAGAAAGTGATAAATAGAGAGTGGGAGATAGAGGGTTAGAATTTAATCATTTTGCACATTCGTGCACCAACTTCACATTTACAAAAAACAACCAATAGCATTTGGAAAGAATTAATAGACAACTACTTCTCTGGTTTTACTATATATATAGTATATATACTATACTACAGTTATGTGTTTGGGTAAAATAAACATTTTTTTCGTTTTATTCCATAAACTACTGAAACATTTTTCCCATATTCCAACCAAAAATATTATCATTCAGAGCATTTATGTGTAGAAAAATCCAACTGGTCACATAAACAAAAAATATGCAGTGTTGTCAGACCTCGATTAATTAAAAGAAAATAAGTATACATTTTTAAAAAACACAATGCTAAAGTTTTAACTTAGGAACAGTTCAAAAATCTATATTCGGTACAACATGAATAATAATTGTCTTTCATGCATCTTGGCATGCTCTCCACCAGTCTTTCACATTGATGTTAGGTGACTTTATGCTTCTCCTGGAGCTACGATTCAAGCATTTCAACTTTGTTTGATGGCTACGATTCAAGCATTTCAACTTTGTTTGATGGCTATGATTCAAGCATTTCAACTTTGTTTGATGGCTATGATTCAAGCATTTCAACTTTGTTTGATGGCTAAGATTCAAGCATTTCAACTTTGTTTGATGGCTACGATTCAAGCATTTCAACTTTGTTTGATGGCTACGATTCAAGCATTTCAACTTTGTTTGATGGCTACGA
>JACXGM010000216.1:0-85309 GCA_016801145.1 Umbra pygmaea
GGAACGGAGGAGCTTGGACGTCCCGCGTCATTTAAATCCCCTGTATGGGAGAATTTTGGCTTCCTTGTTAAATATAATGAAGGAAAGAGGTTAGTGGATAAAACCGTGACAGTGTGTAGGCACTGTGGCACAAGAAAGCGATGTGACAGTGGAAACACATCAAGCATGGCCACGCATTTGAAGCGACATCACCCCGGTGACAGGAGTGAAAACGAAAGCTGCAAACAACCGCTTATCACCGTGGCATTTAAGCAATGGTCAATCATCACCAAATTTCTCATGGCCATTTCTTGTTATGAACACTTAAGCCTGTCAAAATAACTAACCGAAATCCAATGATTATATAATTAGAAGACGATTATATAATTTCACCTTAAAGTTTTCTTCTTCATTGGCTCCTATGGCTAGGAAAAGGCTTAACGTGATTTAATGTACCTAAACAACGATCAATATTAACCACATTTCTCTCTCATATTGCTCATCATAACCACTGAAAATTATAAAAACAACTAGCTAACCCAAATTCCAATTATTTTATATATTTTTTATTTTGCTGATCCGAAAAATTTTCCGATCTGTGACACTGATCTGAAAACCGATCCGTGAGTTTCATGATCCGTTGCACCCCTAATTACTAGTGAGCTAGAACATTTAATCATTAGGACACTGTAGAAATGGCAGCTGAAATTGTTGCTTTGCCATTGTATGTGAATAATTTTTCATAAATCAGAAATTTCAAACAGAGAGACATTTTCAACACTTGTAATGTTGTGGATATATCTGTATACATTTTAATATACCATTGGTGAAAGAAAGTATACCTTTCTCAAAACCTGAACATTTCTGGGTACTCCAAACTTCTGAACACAAGGGGATGTGTAATATATATATTTGTTATCCTGTAAAAACAGCCTCATTTTAGGTGTTACGGAATTTAATGATGTAGAGTAAGTCAGTATAAATAAGCAAGTATAAATCACAATTGGACTGTTGGAACAGGGAAGAATCACGCTTTTCTGAAAATTCTATGAAAGTATTGAACCTTATTTATCACATTATTAGGTTTTTCTTAAGGACCAAAAACACCAGGCCCTAAAATATGTTTCCCTTTCTAAGAAAGTGGAAGTTCACAAGAGAAAAATAGTATTTGTAACAAATGGCAAGTACTTAACATAAATTCAGAAGCATAAAACATAATAATATGCTTATTTGACCAACATTGGAATGGTTTTCTAAGATTTTATATTTACATAACCTAAATAATTTCATAGCCTATATCACCTCGCATTTACCCAATAGTGAATATCCAATCATTGCAAACTATTTTTAAAATGTCCTGATATGCTATTCAGTTGTGCATTAAACCTGTATTTCTTTTGTGTTCGGTTTCCAAAAAAGCTTAAATCACAATCATGTTTTTTAAACTTCAGATCTTCCCTCTTTATGTTTTACCATTATGCTAAATATTAATCTCTTACATTACAAAAACTGTTCGCGTCATATATCAATGTCATTGGTGTTCTCCCGATGTGCAGAAGCGAAAGTATTGCTGTGCTTGTCATGTTAATTATTAATAGTTTAGCAATTTTTAACCTGAATTATGATCATCAGCTTTGTGTTTTAAACATGTACCGTTAACCAGAGTTGTATGCAAGTTCTGTTTTACGGTGGAAAGCATCATAGTCAAAATGTGCAAAGGTACTTTGACTGACTGCTTATGGATGCTGGTGACTGAGCGCAATGACATTAATACACCACCAGACGGACGCATCAAACGTCATATTAACTAGCTGTTTCGGACGCAACACAAATCAGATTTTCTTTACTATTTTGGGACTGCGTAGTTAAGGCGGTAGAAATCTGTTGTTTAGGCGGCTGCCTAGACTGCAAAGTGCTGCAGGAAACCCTGAAGTAGTTGAAATGTTATCAGTTCCACTTTAATGGCATGGTTTACCTCGGTCATCTTGGATTTTCCTTTCTTGCAGTATCATAAGCCTGGCCACACGGTGTGCCATGCCCAGCTTCAGGATGCACTTAAGGGCCAGAGGGAAGGTGGCTCAGGTCTTCAAGACGCTCAATGATGCCCCACAGCACCCGGTAAGTAAAGGTCTTTGCTTCATCACACACTGTAGACTTGACTTGGTGTGTCTTGCTGCATTCCATTTGTTCTCGGAGGTTGGAAATTCTGAGTTCCTAGTCGGAATTTAACTGGAATGCCCACCCAAGTTGGAAATTCCTTGTTGCGAAGTTGGAGATATTTAACTACCCCCAAGTTCATTTTCTAAGATTGCAGCACCTTGTATCAACAGTAAATGAAAGTTGTTGTTACTGTTAATTCTTAGAAATCGTTTTATTTGTTTTTCACTAATTGTCGTACACACAGTACTGTCCAACTGTCTCTGGACATGTTGCTATGGCGTTAGAAGGTGTGAAACACACCGAAATGCGTTATCAACTGCTTTTGCTAAAAATGGCTAACATGGCTAGCTGTATGCTACTTGTATGGCCGACTTGTTTTCCCACTTCGGTAACTGGAATGCAATCAACTTGTTTTACTCCGGTGTGACATCATTCCCAGTTCTGACCTCCCACTTTCCAGCCAAATGGAACGCAGCATCTGCAACATCAGTTGGGAAGCTCAACCATAGCCATTTACCAGGGGCCTGCAAAATAGCATTAGCATGTAAGGAAACATGGGGAATTAGGATGTCAAATTCAAAAAGATTTTCTTTCCATTTCTTCCATCCTCAGAACCTGTCCTTGTGTACGGCCAGCCTGATGTACATCCTGAGCAGGGACAGACTGAACATGGACCTGGACCGGGCCAGTCTTGACCTGATGATCCGCCTGCTAGAGCTGGAGGGCGACCACTCTGTGGCAAAAGACAACCAGCTCAGTGCCAAGGAAATGGGCAAGGTCAAGGAGAAGATCCGCAAGCTGTGTGACACAGTGCACAACAAGCACTTAGACCTGGAAAACATCACGGTACGGTTCCCATAGAGAATTCAACTTGGGTCATATTCATTAGGGCGTGTTGCTAAAAGACTATTTACAATGGAACACAGAGTGTTTCCTATTGAACTAGTCTGTTTCAGTAAACAATACCTGATGAACGTGGTCAATAGATTGGGTGAAACTCTAAGCCTGATACTCTCTCTTTGCCCTCCTTAATGGCATAAAGGCCTGTGGCAGATGGTCTACAAGAGGTTTAAATGTAGGAATTAAACCAGTTTGAGCATATGTTACATAGATCTTATCTTGGATTTGCTTAATTAATCTTCCTATTTTCCCCCTATAGTGGCCACTGCCACAGTAATCAATGTTTTTGCTCAATTTGATTTGTGATTGTTGCGGGAAAACAATGACCTGCTTGAATATTTATGGTCTCTGTGATATATAGATGCCAAAAAACACAACTTTGGGCTAAATAATTACATTTCCTCCTGTGCTGTAGAGCCAATGGAAATGGTATTTGCATGTCAGCAATTTTGAATTGACCAGTGTGGACATTTTAAGATGTCATGAGTGGCATTTTTTATACCTGGTTTTTATAGCTTTTCTTTCACATTGAATCTAAATATCCTCTCTGCTGATGTTTAATTTCTTTTACCAAATGGCACTCTACATTTACCCAGAGCCTATACAGTTGTGGTCAAATGTAGTGTACTGTGTAGGAAAAAAGGTGCACATTGTGAACCCCTATTTCACAGAGAGATGGCCAGTCGCCTCAAGGCCTCTCAAATAATTTTGATTCTTCAAAGCTGTCTCTTCTGAATAATCACAGGGTCACACTCTCTTGATATTTCTGTCAGCTTCAGATTGGATTAAAATGTGAATTGTGGGAAGGCCTCAGCGTTCAATTAATCAAAAGAGAATCTTATTGAAAGTTATGTGAAGAAACTGAATGTTATTGTCGTTTGATCTCAACAGTGTTTTAAATACTTAAAGTGCATATTAATTATGTCTGGAAGTGTTGAAAAGCTTTGAGCTATTTATCAGAATTTAAATTTGAACTACCAAAATTGTTGCGAGTGGATAGTAATTTGTAAAGTAGCGTCCCTGGACTCCTTGCATTCATGAAAGAAAATAATTTTGTTTTTCTTTTTTTCCCCTGTTATCGTCTGTGTTGGATGGTATCTTTGTATCTCAACAGTTTCTAGCATGTCAGTTTGTCCCTCAAGAGGAAATTGGGAGGGGAAATATAAGTAGGTCTCCTGTTGCTTGGTACATTAGAACATTTTTCTAATGCCTGGCTATAACAGACATCACTGGTCTGATTTTGACTAAAGTAGCATGAATTAATTTCTTGCTATAGTGATCTGACATTAAGAAATTATACTGATAAGTGCGTTTCTATAATAATATAGTAGTGAGTGTTTTGCCATAGAGAACGGCAGACCTGCCAACATTTACTAATTTTGCATAGGATGCAAGCAATTGAAAGTTGGTGTGCTTGTAAGATTTCAGACTAGATAATATGCAAATTGTAGGGAAGATGTATTTTCAGTTTTAAATCAGGACATATTGACGTGCAGTGGTTTGTCAGACTTCTTTTTCCTGCTATCTCCTTAACAAATGTATATAGACTGTGGTACCTTTTCATTATGCACTCCATACTTTATCAATGGTAGTAGGTACAAGACAATTTACTAGTAACAAGGATGAGAGCGGTTTCGGTAATACTATTTTCCATTCACCGTTGCCTTTTAAAGATAAATAGTCATATGTTCAATATTAAGTTATTGATCTTTCCTTCAATGTAGCCGGACATCAACAGTAACATTGTGATAACAGGCCACTAGTCAGTTCACATCCAATGATGAGGTATTAACACATGTTCCTGACCAGTGCGGTCGCGAATATGTGTGACAAGGCATTATTAACCACAGCATTTTTCAATCAGGTGTATATTATAATGCAGTAATGTATTGACAGCCAACTCTCAGAGGCTTATTTGTAGAAGCATTTGCCTCGTGATTTGTGAACTCGCACACCAATGATTTGTCCTTCACATCTGAGTAGTGTTGTTGCTGCATTCCTTGAGTTTCTTGACCAATAACTGAAGACCACTAAAGCTGTGCGCTCTCCTCTGGTATAAGTGTGTTTACATCCCTATTAACTCACCCAGCAACAAGCCTAAACCTTAGTATTAATTGAACAATTTGTATTTCATTCTGAACTATTTGACATTGAAACAATGTGACTACTAGTATTTATAGCCCATTTGTTTGAAATAGTTTAAATTGTCTGGAATGAATTAATAAATGCATAGGGTCTTGCATAGAAGACACAATTACATCTTACATAAAGTTCAGCTCTGTGTTTTTATTAATCTGTCATGTGGCAAGGTGCCTATCATTTTTACAGGTCTGAGGGTTTAAACCCCTCTGGTGTAGGGTGGGTTATTAACTAGTCTCGCAAGCCAGACGCCTACTTAATCTTTGAATGGCTACAGTATAGACGTCTGGGCAACTTGACATGAAATTTTGAGCACGGGAGGGACCAGAAATGTAACAAGGAAGGGGAAGTGATGGCTTCGTAAAAAGTGTGAGTGCAATTCCTGCAGTTGTTTCTGCCCCTAATACCCAAACTCATGATCGGTATTAAACATTGTTCATCTGAAGAGAATAGTCACTGGAATATTCTTTTGCAAAAAAAAAGATAAACTTACATTCTTACCAGACCTTGTGTTGTTTGGGGATGTGAGACTAGTTATTGAAGTTATTTTTTATTTGAAACTCCACAGTTGGCCCTGCGGGCCCATTTTATTGTTTTGTGGGTGGGTAAGATGCGTACTATTTAATGGTTGTACCCTGTAATCCAATGTGTGTGTGTGTGTGTATATGTATGGTTGTAATCCTGCGTGTGTCTGTGTGCAGACGGGTCATTTAGCCATGGAGACCTTGCTGTCGCTGACCTCCAAGCGGGCCGGTGACTGGTTTAAGGAGGAGCTTAGACTTCTGGGAGGCCTAGACCACATAGTGGACAAAGGTAAGAAACGCCTAGACGACATGTCCATCAATCTCTCCCTTGGCAAATTTAAATGTGCTCTTTGGAATTTAGCACTGGGAGAACAGAACTAGTTTCACTGAACAGCTTGAAGGGGAAAAAATGTGTTTCTTTATTTTAAATATATCTTAAAGGGTTTTTGAGGGGAATATTGACATTTCCTACAATATGGAGGGCTTATTTTGCCGCTTGTACAGCAATTGCAATGAGGTAATGACAAGTTGTCCTTCCACAGTGTTTGTCAATAGGCATTCACAGGTCTCTCTTTGCTAGAAATTCAATATTTTAGTCTGAGCTCTTTTTGTGAAACCAAGTGCTGCATAAGTGTATGAAATTATTATCCCAATATATAATGAATATATTGCATTATCATTCATGACTGAGTGTGAAAAATAACTTTGTGGAAAACCATGTACTTAATAGTGTTTGGGAACCATGTCCATACCTAAATGACTAGAAAATGTATTTCATATTTTAAAATATTTTTACATTTTTGAATGTTTGCCTGCCCATAGACTACCTTTTAATAGCACTTTTTTATTTCTGTGTTCATTTTGAAGGAAGTTGCCTACTAGTATAAGAGCAATTGCTTACTTCTAGCGGAATCAAGGTCTGTGGAAACTGCTGCATTGCTTTGCAAAACTAAGTATAAATTCTTGTAAAACAACATTTAGCATTTAAACCCAGTTTAAATCAGCAACACCTCACTGCACGTCAGCCCATGCAAATGTTTTGCTTGGGAGGCGCTCCAAACTGAAGGCGACTGTTTAACGGTATTAAACTTCTACTGTCCAAGCAGCCTATGGTGGGCATAAACCAGTGGCCCTTTGGAAACACTGACGATAACGAACTACAAAGGGGCTCTAGGGAAGTGACTGCTCAGAGCAATTGTTGTAACCATAAAATGTTAAGTGTGCACCGATAACTGGGTAGCTATTTCAAACCGGCTACATGCCCCACTAAATGAAACACACATTCACGTTCCTCTCTCCCTAGCTTGCTACACCACATTTCTCCTGAAATGTCATTATGATTTCAGTCAACATTGCCAAAAGAATACAAAATAGGATGTACCCCACCAACCTGTGGTGTGGACATCCTCAACTGCTGTTCCAATGAGATGCTTGTGGAACAACCACTTTTATAGAATACATGGTCTCAAAAGAAAACAGAATACTGTTGGAAATAACTGATTTATTATTACTTGTTTTCATACAGTGGCAAAGCTTAATGAAACAATTAGCTCATCTATAATTAATCAGGTTTTGACTATAATTCCTGATCAATTGAATGGCACCTTGGTGAATGAATGTATACATTTCTATTATAACCCATGATAATTGTGTCCTAAATCTTATTGTGGCCTAACTGACACATGGTTCCTTTGTAGTGAAAGAATGTGTGCAGGAGCTCAGCCACGAAGATGAGCAGGAGAAGCTGGTGGCGTCCTTGTGGGGAGCAGAGAGATGTCTACGGGTGCTGGAAAGCGTAAGCGCACACATCTTTAAACACTACTTTCTCTGCCAACGTTTCTGTCCAACAGAAGATTTTAATTCCATAATCAATTCATAATCATGCTCAGGAAGCTTAGTCATAGTGCTCCTTGGGTCTTTTTTAATGTGATTGTCAATGAGAAACATTGATCTTAGTAGCAGCGGCTGATAGTCCCCCATGCCTGCGGTTGTGCTTGGTTTCACTTTGAGCCATTACAGTATACATTTAGATTGCAGGTCTGCTGAGGCTAGATTACTGTGTGCCAACCTCGGCACTAAGCCTGCGCTTATCGATTACCTCCGCCAGATAGGCTCTATGTGCAGTTGTGTCCTCATGACTTAAGTGGTAGTGCCTTGTATTCCCTGAGTGTTAACTTTGTCTGCTTGTTGTCACAGGTAACAGTTCACAACCCAGAAAACCAGGGCTATCTAATCGCTTACAAGGACTCTCAGCTTATCGCCTCTTCAGCAAAGTAAGTGGCCTATGTGGCTGTTCGTGCCCTTATGCCCACTCGCGCTCACGCACACAAACAGACGTGTCCCTAAACGTATAGTTAGGGATGTGCATTTGTCACAACATTTGGGATCCATGGTCACCACTAAGATTAAGGAGCAAATGTTAGTGAAACAAATCAATCAGATTTCTTGAATATGTAATGTAGGCTTTGCTTATTCTTTACATTTACATTTTAGTCATTTAGAAAAATTATGCTTATTTTTCTCACCTTGTGAGATGTCTGACTTTACACAAGCCGCTTTCCGACAAAGTAGTTAAAGGAACATAGTTATAGGAACAGTTTACATCTAAACAGTTCTAACTTTTCTCCCCCAAAATGGGTTGTGCTATTTGCATTCGCACTGGTCAAGTGGCCATAGGAACTGGTAGGAGGGATAAGGGAGTGACGCAAGCACCGCTACGGTCTTTTATAGCGTCGTAACTAGACTTTAGTGTAGTGCCACATACACATTTCACAGTTGAATGTTTGTAACACTGGGTGTATGATTGGAGATAAGTGTGTAAATCAACTTATGTATGCGGATGCTCTGGTTGTTTTCAGCCCAAGTAATGCTGGGAAATTGAGTAGGCCTGCTTAAAGGAGAAACACAGAAGATTAAGGTTCCAGCATAATTTGTAATATGCGCAACTGGCAAATGAAACGCTGGGCGTGATTTATAAGTTGGTCTAATCAACGTAGACCTAGGAAAGGGAAAGACCCTGCTCTCAAGTAGGAGCTGAAAGAGTGATAGGAATGGCGGTGCGAGGAACTAAATAATCCCCAAATTTCTTCTGTCGGAACACAAGAAAAATAGGGTCATAGGAACATTATGTTCTAGGAACTGCAAACATCCCTCAGGTTGGAAAGCGACTATTGTCGAATGGACATGTCCAAACATCATCGATAGACGATGTAATTGTCTTTTTTCCATAAAATTGTCTTTTATTTTGTATGTTACGAGGGGGAAATTGGCAGGACTAACGCACCTGCACTGCATTAACGCACATTAATCCAACCACATGTTGCCCAGCCGCAGATTTGTTTCACACTGCTCATCCAACACAGAAGCCTTTAGTCAGATCATGCACAGGATAATTACGTTCGCCAACTATAACTTTGCAATTGAATTTAAAGGCGCCTGATCTGCACACAAGGAGTCGCTGGTGAGCGACGTAGCAGGATAGATAATCTGATTTACCTAACCCAAATCCCGGGTTGCGCAATGCCAATTTGCACTACCTTGTGCAGGAGGTCCGGGGAAAATCTGATTTCATAGTCAGGCTCGAACCACTGATTATCATGAGGCACGTTTGTGCGCAGCCAGATAATGTAGTGCAAGTCCCATAAAATGTTAACAGAACATAGTTTTTGATATAGTCACGTGGTTGCCATCATCGATGGCTGACGTCCGTTGTCGAGATTTAATGTAATCGTCCTATCGCCCAGCCCTACTCCAGGCTATTGCGCACAGCTAATATGTGCCTGGAACACCTTCCACTCGAAGTGGGCCCTGAGGGAGGCATTTAACGAAGCAACCTTTTTGTTATTGTTTAAATTACCCAGATAACACTGTGAGCATGCCTCCACATGTAAATCTGACAGTCATACAGAGGGACTATAAACAGCTTCATACAGGACATACGAGGGGGGGTTGAATTGTATGCAGTGGTTAGGGAGTCAAATTGTTGCTGGCTCGAATCCCAACTGTGCCAAATGATGTTGTGTCCTTGGGCAAGGCACTTAAACCCTATGTTTTAGTTATTGTAAGTTACTGGATAAGAGTGTCTGCTAAATCACTAAAATGTAAAAAGGTAGTTGTTTTTTGATATACAGTCATTTTACTTTGGAAGTTTTTGTCAAATTCATACATGGGGACTAAACAGCTGCACACATAGTTGGGGACATAGTTGAGTTGTAGTTTGAAAGATTGTCAAATTTTATCACTCTGCCGATTTCTGGGGTTAACCTTATAGGCTACAAAATTCCACATTTGAAGCAAGGATCCATCATACCTTCTGCAAGTTGGGTGGAACTTGGTAGTGTACGTTTTTTTGGGGGGGGCTTTGATTACAGTGCTTTACTCCTGCTTTAGTCTACTCATTTAATATCGCCACCTAATTGGTGGAATGAACACACAGAAAATAAATGTGTGCAAGGCTAATACTAACCATTTTAAATTGGCCTAGCTAAAAGTCATTCTGGCTCTATAGGCAATAGCTACCAGACTACTTAAAGTACATTTTCAAATGATGTAATGGGCAGGATTACAAAATTCAAACAGCATAAAGTAACCTCAGCCCAGTGAGTTTTATTGATCAGTTGTGTTGCTTATTCTGTCTGTGTGTAGAAACCTCCCTGTTAGATTCTTTAAAATATTATAAATATGAACATGTACAAGGTTGCTGCACTTTGACAGGATTTTCATCCTCCCCAAGGCAGGGTAAGTTTTCTAAAACTACGTGACTTGATTGGGAGAGGGAATTTGGTCATATCGTATTCTATATTTATAACCTACATTTAGAAATGTTGCTGTATATTGTTTCTTTCTTAAAAAGGAACATTGACAAATTTCTATCATTTGTCTGTTTCTAAGTAGTTTGAAATACTAATTTGAGGGTCTCCCTCGTCAGTCTTTCTCACTCAGGGAGAACAGGGTAGAGCTAATGCGAGTGCCTCGTCAATTGGAGACTGGTCAATGCGGATGAATGCGTTTGATACAACTTTGTGAAATAACGATCATTTGTGTGAAAAACAAATGCTCCTTCACGAAGAAAGGCCCAAAATATGGAAGCCCAATTGCTTTTGGTACATAAAATATACATTTGTATGCTAATTGTCAGTTGTATGGTTTCAAACATAACTCTTCTGACATCTATGCCGATGTGAAAGAGAACCACAATAATTTGCTTCTTCCCAGCCCGGTGCTAGTGAGACAGTGTGTTCAAAATGTCAAATTTAACAGTTGAAAGCAGGAAGTAGGGTGCGAGCTACCTCGACAGAGGTAAGAAAATATACATTTTGAACCATGCAACTTACTTGATATTATACAAAATGAATGTTTCATGTATAAAAAGCAGTTGGGCTTCACAATTTTGGGATTTTCTTTGTGAACGAACATTTGATTTTCAAGCAATTGATCGAGATTTCACAAAGTTGTATGAAATGCCTTCATCTAAACAGACCCTTTATCTCCAATTGACGAGGCACCCATGCTAGCTTTACCCTGTTCACCCAGATTGAGAGTTGACTGATGAGGGTGACCGTCAAATAAGTACGTCAAACGATTTAGGAACATAGCGTAATTATAGAATTTTGTCTGTTTCCCTTTAATCTCGGTACAGGTGAACAAACAAAAACCTAAATATATCACTCATGGGTAACCTACTATCTGTTTGCTAAAGTAGGGGAGAGCATGAAGTTTGTAAAATGGCAAATGCATATTGAAATATTGCTATTCACATTCCATTTTGTCTTGTAATGGTTTTATTTGTAGTGGTTTTTTTAGTTTTGGTATACACTTCTGGAATAAAGACTAAATCAACCCGATTTGGAATGTGATCAAGAGAAAGATTAATGGTCACAAGCCATCAAACAATGCCAAGCTGCTTGAATGTTTGTGCCAGGAGTGGCATGAATTCACCCAACCTCAATGTGAATGACTGCACATGCAAGCCAATTATTATAATTCCACCAAATATTAATATCTGAAATCTTCTTTAGTCAACATGTTACTATTGTGTTTAAAATAGAGACTTATTTACTTTGCATTAGTTGAGGTCTGACAACTCTTTTGTTATTTTGAACAGTTGTCATTTTCTGAAAATAAATGCTCTTTATGACAACATTTGTATTTAGAATTAGGGGGAAATGTTGTCTGTTTTTTATGGAATAAAACAAAATGGTTAATTTTATTCGACTGATGGATGCAATCGTACATTAAATATCTGGGTCGAATGCGTTTTGATTTGTAGAGTGTGTATTGTACATTGTTTCTCTAGCCTGTGTGATGTGTTTAGAACATGCCTTACCAGACAGAATCCCATTGAATGTGAGTGGTAGCAGTTCTGGCCCAGTGCATCAGTTTGCTGAACCTCACCTTCTTCCTTCACGCCTGACTGCTTCAAGAAACTGCTAGCAGTCTGCCTATCCAGTCAAACACAAACTATTTCTGTACTCCAAATGTACTAGCAACAGTGGCAGAGCCCTGCCCTGTGAAGGGAATAGAGTAACATTTAGGAAGCACATGGTAGATTTCAGGTTGGTCATATTTGGCTACAAATTTATTTAAGTGCACTTGACCCCTCATGGATTTGGTTTTATTGTGTGGATAGTTCATGTGCGACAATGTCTGTATGCAGCACTTAGGGAGACATCTATTTCCATTAGGCTGTGTTTTCTCTTAATTTTCCCAGTTTTCTCACCATGTCAGTCACAGTATGGCCCTTTGCCCTGCCAGGATGTGCCTCTGCAAAACAAACTCAAGTGTCTCTGTGCCTCCGCCTGACCTCCCATCCTCTGTTGAATATCCCCACTCATTTCCCCCTCTCCCCCTAAAATGACCAGTCACCCGACCCCCCCAACCTGCCACCCACCACCTCCCCCGTCCCACCACAGCAACTAATCTGTTCAAACTCTTCCGTCTTTAACCTAATTAGCGTCGACCCAGGCAGGGTGCATCAACTGTAGCCTGGGCCCTGGTCGCCCTGCTCTGGTTGCTAACCCCTGCCTCACCCTGGGTGAACTGCCCTTGCACCCCGGGCCAGTAAGCCTCTCCGGCTGGGTCAACAAAGAGCCGCTCTAACCTCGCACAGCGGCTCCACTATCCGCGTTCAGCCTGGGCTGTGCTAATTCAATTAGGGCAGGAGGACTAAGGGTGATGGGAGTCACCCAGCAGTACCCAGCATCTCCGAGGCGCTCATTAACAGCCCGTCTCCGTCTGTAATGAATGAGTCGAAGCCCCTGCTCTGCTCTCTGCCTTAATAATAGATGACCCGCCATTATCTGTAATCTCATTATTTCAATATTTTGCATGAAGCTGTTTTGCTGCTGGTTAGACATGCGCGGCTGTTTGTTATGCTTAAATTAACCCTATGTTTCCATCCCATGTTGCTTGCAGCCTCTTAAAAATGCTTAGCCTCGACTGAGAAAATGTTGCAGTGTTTGCGTGTCAGGAGGCTTGCGTTGAAGCCGCGTGTTATTGCTTTCTCATCATGTCCGTGTGAGGGACCACGCCGTCTGCGTTGTCTGAATAATACAACAAGTTCACAATCGTGTAAGACAAATTGGTGCCCTTTTGCGTTTTGTAAGGATTATTGGCTAGATGGATGCTCTTTTGAGTATTTGATAGGCTTCAACCATCTGTGTCAGTCATGCAGTTCTCTCAATCAAATGTATTCTTACCCAACACAACTAAAACAAAGTCAGTGCAGAAATGAGTCCTTGAGCTTCAAATTGACGTAAGGGATTGCAAATGGAAATGAGCTATAAGCCAAACTAGCACTACTTTCATGCTAATGTTGAACTCGCTCGACCCGCAATGAACTAACGAAGAGCCTGTTGCTAAGCCCCTGCCCGCCGTCTGTGTTGTTGATTCCAGGGCTTTGTGGCACTGCGAGGAGATGATCCAGCGCTACAGCCAGACTGGGATGTGTTTGGGGGGTGCCGCTCTGCCCTGCGTCGGCCACAGCAACGTGGGCAAGGCCGTGGAGGGCTGCATGAGGGCCATCATCGGGGTACTGCTCAACCTCACACATGACAATGGTAAGAGAGACACACTAATGCAGCCAGCAGCATAGCGCCCTGTATTCCACTGCTGGTTTGCTTCTAAAGCTAAGCAGGGTTGGGCCTGGGTAGTCCCTGGATGGGAGACCAATGCTGCCGGAAGTGGTGTTGGAGGGCCAGTAGGGGGCACACTTCCCTCGGGTCTAAAGGGTAGTGATGGGGACATCTGCCCTGCGTCGGGTGCCGTCTTTCGGATGGGACGTTTAACGGGTGTCCTGACTCTCTGCGGTCATTAAAAATCCCATGGCACTTATGGTTTTCCCTGGTCATTTGTCTGCAGAGTGGGGGAGCACCAAAACAGGGGAGCAGGAAGACATGATCATGACGGCATTGAACTGCGTGCTCCGGGTCCCACAGTACCTGCCTCAGGAGAGGAGGTTTGACATCAGAGTTCTGGTGAGCAGCGGCATTATTATTATTACGCTTGGATATTTATGAAACCTCTAGGACTTCTAGGATCAGGGCTTTGCTGTCCAGTTCATGGTATTGATTTGGTGATTGATTTTGACCAGTGCCTCTTTAGGAAATATAGTTGGGTTTGGGGACAGGACCTGCATCTGTGGGTTGTGATGATGGTGCTCTGTGTGTGGGTCTGAGGGTGTAGCTGTCTCCAGTCTCTGATGGGAGCTGATTGTGTATTACAGGGTCTGGGTCTGCTGATCAACCTGGTGGAGTACAGCGCCAGGAACCGCCACTGCCTGGTGGAGATGGAGCTTGACGGAGGAGCCCCGTTCAATTCTGTTTTGTTGGCTGAAAAAGAGGAGCTCCCGACGGAAGGATCTCACGGTGCCATCGCTGCACTGGTGCAGGTCGGTTACTGCCCTGTGTGTGTTTAAAGATCTGGTTCAGAAAGACATTTTACATTTGAGTTGAGTAGCCTTATAGACGTGCTAGATGTGCACCGATAGCCGTCGTGGCGGAACGCACCCGTCTGAGCTGTGCGATCTTTCTACTCAGCTGTTCCTCCAGCGGGAGCAAGCCGCCATAGCAGCGGAGGCCGAGACGGACGACTTCATCAATGACGTGCCCAAGCCCAAGCTGGACCAGAGCGGCGAATGGCAGGAGTCGGGCGGCGAGATCCAGTGGGTGGCTTCGGAGAACAACAACACCACGGCCGCCAACACCCTCAGTGAGAAGGAGAAGGCTAAGAAAGAGGAGGAGGGCGAGGAGTTGGACCTAACCAAAGGTAACCACACCTACTCGGGACTAGTCAATTAGTTGTTATTCAGCAGAACCTAGGCAAGTTGCTGAACTATTTTTATATCAACTCCGGTGAGGCTGAAATTGTCTTCTCACTCCATCCTGCAGCTCTCCAGCACGCAGGAAAGCACATGGAGGACAGCATTGTGGCCTCCTACACTGCACTGCTCCTGGGCTGCCTCTGCCAGGGAAGCCCTGTAAGACCAACCTCCAGACACCCACACACCACATCGAACTCTTAAGTGCATTCATAAATGGGCAGTTACTTCTTTATGACACTGTCGTTTTGTGAACTGATGCAGACACAGAACTAGTCTGACCTTGATTACTAAACATGCACACTTCAGTTTCCATCATCTACATTACATTTTGGGCATTAAGATGCTTGTATGCAAAAAAAATATTGTATTAGAATATTCACATAACTGGTGCTGAAGCAGGCTGTTGTACTGTATCTGAGTATGCAGTTATGTGCCAATGTACCAAACCTGCCATTCTAATAGTCACATCACCATTCGGACAAATAGACTTGTCGGTGACGTCTCGGCCCAACATTGGCAGGAGAATTCTGATAAAGACTCTCGAGGACTATCAATGTTTTGCCTTCAAAATTGCCGTCTTAAAAGTTTCACGGCCAACTGTCGAGAGGACAATAAAAGTGGCGCTCTAATGGCCCTTTTTTCTTTTGATGATGTTATAAGCGATCCACCGATGCCTCGAGAGCTTATGAGTCTCTAGTAAATGGACTCCCCTCTTCAAATGAGCCGTTACGCTGTGATCGATGTGCCTGGGCATTATCTCTGTGCTAAACCTGTACCATGCCAGACTGAAGCTTGTATCTGGATTGGGTTGTGTTCTACCTCGGAAGGTTACACCTTAGACTTTTGTGTTTAAACTAAACGGCTGTGACCTGGCTGGTCAAGTGCTTTAAGTTGTTGCTTTTAGAACATACTGTCCTGTATAGCTCTGTCTTTATTGTGTAAAGCATTTAGTCTAGAACCTACTGTATAGCACTACCCTTAACAGACTTTGTAGCCCTACATGCAGAACATACTCAATGGACTTGGGTCCTCTAACGACACTATTTTAATAATAGTTTTCACTATTTTATTTCCGTAATACTTCATGGACACCCATCAGATACTCAGCCAGTATTAGTAGTACATTAGTAGGTGTAATTTGATCAGTTGCGTCATCTTCTTTGTCCATATACTATATGCTGGGCTACATTGTGCCTTTTTTGAACAGAGAGTAAAATTGAAATCCTAATCTAATCCCACTATAATATTTCACAACGGTTGTGTTCCATCTTGATATTTGAGCACCGCCTTTACCCAGTTGCAATACAACCAATGAATCAGTGACAATCACAAAAATAGTAACAACACATCACTTTTTGACATTTGATAATTCAGACTCTCACCATGGGAGATTGCAGTTCCATTAACAGAAGATGTTGGTGGAATGTTCCTTTCTGTTTGTTTGATCTCACTAGAACTACCGACATGTGAGGACACAAACGGATGATGTGCTGATTCAGTCTCTTCTCTTACAGATGAATGTGACTACTGTACGAGAGAACTTGCCCAAAGGAGATTTCTCAATAATGACAGAAATGCTCAAGAAGTTCCTAAATTTCATGAATCTTACAGTAAGTGTATTGAACGTTAAAAAACGATAACTTAAATATGTTCATTTAAAGTGTTCATAGTGTCCTTGAGATTGTACAGGCTAATGAGTAAAATCCCTGTCTGGTCTCTATAGCTTTATGTGTGTATAGAGACAGTGTGTGTGTGTGTGTGTGTGTGTGTGTGTGTGTGTGTGTGTGTGTGTGTGTGTGTGTGTGTGTGTGTGTGTGTGTGTGTGTGTGTGTGTGTGTGTGTGTGTGTGTGAGAGATGGGGGGGTATATGACCTATGCACTGTCTCTGGTTCCCTTCGTCCTAACCCTTCTCTCGCTCTCTCTCTCGCCCCAGTGTGATGTGGGCACCGCAGGGCAGAAGTCAATCTCTCGGGTCATTGATTATCTGGAGCACTGTTAGGGGGCTCTGAGGTGAGGGACCACACAGTTCAGACTGGCAACCACCCGCCCCAGCCTCACACCGAGACTGGGACCGTTCGGTGTACCTCAGCCCAGAGTCCAGACACACAGCCTGCTAATAACGACCACTCATCTTCATCGTCATTGTCATCACCGCATTCACTATACAAACTGTGACGGTCTCCTCGGCACGCGAGTCCTGAATCACTGTCTCAGCATTCCACCTCTGTATTGAACTACCACAGGACTCAGTGCTTATAATAGATGAACCTCTTACATTTTACACTTTCTGGGTTCTAAACTGTTTCAAACTTTTTTTCTGTTCCCTCACAAAAGTGTAATTTATGATTTACTCAGATTGATATTTATTCAATATGGATTTTCTTGTTTGTCTAGACCTTTCATTTTCCCGCTGAGAAATCACAAATCTATATTTCCTCCCCTCGCTCCATCGTTCTCCCTCGGCACGTCTCTATATTCAAGGGGCAGGCTTTGACATGACATCCTCCATTTTATTAGGTTTGCTTTTCTGTCTGCTGTAAAAGATGGCTCCCCTCCCCTGTTAATTTCTTATTGTCATCAAAGTGCCTGTGTGCCTGAATTCCCCCCTCACCCCTCTGAATATATAGACTGAATCGGGCAGTGACCCATCCAACTGGAATAGGAAGGCAAAGGAAATGCTTTCAAATGCCGAAAGCCCCCATAGCCCTATTGCACTGAGGCCATTTTATTGCTTTTCCAACTTTTTTGTATTTATTTTACCTCTGTCATTGAGTGGATGGTGTCAAAGTTTAGAAATAAAGATATAGATTTTCTCTCTGTTTCAAAATGCATAAAGATGTGAGGATGAGACTGAAAAAATTGCAAATTTGTTAGCCCCATACCTAGGTCTTAGGCCAGGTCAATACTTTGAGTTTATAGCTCAGATATAAAATTACTCACATGAGAGAAGTACACAATTTAGAGGCTCTACTTTCCACTGTAGTAATTGCTAATGGTCAAAAAGAAAATTGATGTTTGTGACTTGAATTTGGACTAGAGAGTCTTGTGGTCTAAATATCTGCAATTTATCTTGTTTAATTCTATGAAACACCAAACACTGTTGCTTTACTGGCTTTCCAGCAACACTTTTTGAATATTTAAAAATCATTCTGGCAGTGAGTTCTTCTCCCTTTCTCTGCAATACCTCACTTGTTTTACTAAAGGGATGAATTTGGATTGTTGGCGAAGGGGCCCTGATTATACTTCACCTGAGTCAGTTGAACTTGTGGACACCGTTTCAATGTGCAGTTCGAAGGAAGTTGTTATCTAGCGTTAGTACAATTGTTAACTATAGTAGCACAATGACTGGAAGTATGGTCTCTGAGCATGCTAGGATATGATATACACTTCCAGTTCTCGTGCTTATGCTAGTTCACATTGGCTGCAAAACTACCTCCTAACTTCTTTCAAGCTGGACACAGTCGTAAACTTGTACATTTTCATCTGACCAGCGGGGGTTAAAAGGCCTCTCTAAGAAAATCACAAGTTATCCATTCAAGCATTTCAAAAGTTATTTCAACATGAGGAGTTAACTGGACTGGAAGTCTGCTATATTTGTAGCATTTCAAACTTTAGAAAAGGTGGTCTTTACCTGAACGTCTTTGTAGCTGTTGCGATGTCCAGATTCTAAATTTAATGTGATGTCATTGGCTACAAAACATTGTATAGTAGGGACAATGTTAACATTTTTGTTCATATGGACTTAATTGGGACTACGCTGCTGCTTAAATGTCAGCCAATACATTGGTCTTACGCTGTTTCCCATGGACCTATAACTTTAAAATCCTGTTATCCCAGCTTTTATAGTGAGAGGTTTGTGGGTGGTGTGGATGGGGGCTATTCTTGACTAATATGTCCGCATGTAGAGGTCATGTTCACTGTCCAACTTGCTGTTCTTAGTTTTTCTGCCTAAGACACCCAAAGCCATGCAGATATTAAAATGACAGCCATTTCCATATACACCCTCATAAATATGTTCTAAGCTGTTAAACCACCTGTCTTTCAATCTGATGTTCGCTAAAGTTGTGAGCCACACAGCTGTGGGTTGCTGAGCTTAATTTAAAAAAAAATCTGAAGTTTACAAGAGCTTTATTCAAATCTGGAAATGAATGGAACAATGTAAATACTTTTGTAAATATTGCCTATTGAAAACTAGAAATGTTAGACTACTTTTCTGAATCCAATCCTATTTTTATTTTATACAGCATTTCTCTGTTGTGTTATTTGAAAGACCGATTCAAAAGGTATACAAAGCCAAATGCAGGAACATGATCTTTGTACCAATTTTCAGAATGTCTTTGGGTACCTGTATATAATTTTAACTCGAATAAAAGTTGCTACTTTCAGTACACCTGTGTCTTAGGTTTGTAAAATCATTTTACTTTCATGTTGCTGAATAATCTTACCACACTTTTAAAATGTCACTATCTTTCAAACATTAAAAACCCTGAAAATATACAAACAATCTTAGACGCGTATTAATCATTTTAAATATTATTTTTACTAGTTATGAGTTATATAAACATTAGGTTTCAAACACGAATCAACATGTTTTTATATAAAAATACATTAGAAAGCACAAAACAGAAGCAGCCTTATTTTGTGCCACTACTTCTTTCCCACAAGTTCAAGTCCAACCGCTCAATCTTTTGGTCTTCGCAAGACGCGCGCATCACGTTTCCACTGTCTCTGCAAATTGTATTGTATGTACCTGGCCCAGGTATCTCAGCTGTCGAGTCGTCTGTTGTAGAGTTATTCGTTGGCGGGCACATGGGTGTCGTGCACAATTCCTCTATGCTCTTAAATTCATTTGTGACGAATCCCGTGTTGCAGGGCCTGTCCTGCAACAATTCGCTGAGCGTGGAGATGTAAATCTGTGCCATCTGAAGCGTTTCGGACTTCGACAACTTCTTGTCGCTCTCCAGATTGGGAATGACGCTCCTGAGGCGATCGAATGCGACATTGAGTCCCAGCATCCTCCTCCTCTCGCGGGCATTTGCAGCCAGGCGCCGCCGTCTTTGCGCTCTGTCTATGGGGCTCCGGTCCCTGTCGACAAACCTGAGCCCTGGCAACCTGAGCTCCACAATAGCGCAGGGCGGGTCACACTCGCCTCTGCGTTCTGGCCTCTCGTCTATCCAACTGGTATGCACAAGAGCTCCATGCGAAAGGCCTAAACGATGTGTTGAAAGTTTCAAATCAGTTGGATCAACATCAGTGTTTGCTTCTCTGGAGATGTATGGCGTAAATATGCTTTTGTGGCGTGGCATTGTCATGAATATCTTAGTCAGAAGTACAGACGTGTAACTGAACTTCTACACCCTTGCTTTCAAAAAGTTTCGGTTGTAAGGAGAGAATTTATTGACAAACGCCAGAGCTACGGGTTCGATGGGCGTGGCGACGGTCGTGTGCGCGTAATGAATAGAGCTGGATCCCTTTGATAATGTCAGCAGGAAGTCTATTAACAAAGTTCATCAAAAGTGGATTAGATCCACGTGAGTGATTGCTGGGTGTATGAGGCTTGGCTCTAGAAATGACCAGGCCACTTTTTAGAGCACGTGGTCTTCTACTTATTTTATTCCAATAATTTAGTTTATGCTGTAATAGCTTAAACATACCTTATGTCGGCTAAAAAATAAATGTCATAACAAGATAGTATTAGAGGGAAATTAGCTACAGGGATTGTATTAAACAATATAGCTTAAAGTTTTTGGAGGACCACATCGAAACTGTAAGTCAACTATATTTCTTCAATGAAAAATGTCAGTGTACCATTTCAAAGTATATTTAGTGAAAAAGAGCCTTCTTTAAAAGTATCCAATAATCCTTTCTCTGCGTCAGTATAGTTTTTCTTTTAAACGGCTAACTTCGGCCTTTACGGGAGTACTGTAGGCCAATTAGGCTAATGGCTATCATTCTCTCGCTTAATAACGACTAATTCCTAAACACTGGACTGTTAGAGCTCCAGCAAAACGTGGTGAAGTTGGGTATAGGCCTAGGAGGTCCTGGCAGTTGTTGGCACACTCCGTATAGTAAACCTAATGAAGCATCTCATTGAACCGAGGACGCGGGCCTGCGATCAAACCCTGCCGGATGGGTAGATTAGAGCACCCCGTTGCGAGGGTAAATTGGGGTGCATGCATGCCTGTCAGAGCAAGACAAGAAGAAATGAGACCAGATTTCATTGACAGGATTAGAGGTGGAGGGTAAAACGGCCAAAAGTTTATTTTTCCTTTCAGTGTTTGCCATCACCAACACAGGGCGCAAAACGGACGCACGAGCCAAGGTTTGTAGAGGCACACACTTGTCAGAAATCATTAAATTCGGCGGCGAATCGAGTTGGGGTAGCCTAATGAAACAAACACCGTAATGAAAAGACTTAGGCCCACAAACAATTCACAATGGAATCATTAACCACAAAACTGATCAGTCTAAAAAATATTTGTGTGGTTATTTGTGTATTCATCACGGATTAGGGTAATGAGCTACTTTTGGTAAGTAAAAGTAAAACCACTGCATTATTTATTTTAAAAGATTAGCTTAATCACCAGCCTAATTAGTATATACACATGGAAAGAGGAATTCATCTAGGCTCGTTGATAATGGACAGTTAACAGAAACAACTCACATTGCTGTCTGGAGACGTTATAATGTAGAGTAGGCAGCACAGGGATCTTGAACCTTTTCTGGCATGGGAGCTACTTTAAAACTTCAAAGATGTTAAACAACTTTTTTGCCTCCAATTTAATAGATTGATTATTCTTTTCTCTCATGCAACTGGTCCATAGGCCCTTAGGGTTCAAAAGAAAGGACTGGCTTTGTTAAAATACCAGTGAAAATACGTTTTTATAAACAAACCTAAGGGGAGCACAACGAAATGTGATATTTTTTCTCAGTAGTCTGTTTAACATGTTTGCCCCAAAACATACAGTACTATGTGAAAGTCTTTGGAACATGTAAAAAAACATGTTAATCAAAGATGATTTCTACAATAATGATAATAAAAGTGCCCTATATTATTATTATTATTATTATTATTGTTATTAACCTTTATTTATACAGGGAAAAAAAGCTGATATGAGTATCTATTTAAGTTGTGCCCAGTGATGGATAGAACAATAAAAAATCGCCAAAAATTGAAACAAAATAAAATTAAAAGATGAAATGAAATGGTTAAACACAAAACCTTATAGAGTTAATATAAAGGAACTACTGTTAAGAGCAGTAAGCCATGGACAAATAAATTAAACTGTCACGTGCTACACCCTTAAGTGTATCAGGTTGTCTATTGAAAAAGTGGTATATTACACAATATGTTAGTTTCTTTAACAAATTACTGATTATTCTATGTATTATTGCATTTTCCAGCAAGAGAATGTTTGGAAATCTAAAGAATACTCTATTCTACTGACCCACTAATGCAGAAGACAAAAAACTTTTACACATCGGTCTGTGCTAAGATATTTGCACAGTACTGTATGTGTATTCACCTGTCTCTCTGCCCTCAGGTATGTTGTTCTGGGATGTCTGTAGGAAAAGTAGCTTATGCTGCTATTACTACAAAGCAGGTAGGATTTATTTCCAGACACACTGCCCAAAATGGATGCAAGAACAGAATATTGTAATATATCACAGGCCTTGCCTGGAGTAGTACAGTGTATTTTAAAAAAAGAACAGGTCTAGCTTGATAATGTACACTAGTAGAGATAAACAACAGGTCTCACATGACCGTAAGATCATCACAAACAAACAATAATGCACAACAGGAGTAAGGAGAACAGAAATACAGTAGGGAGAAATACAGATGACACACCGATGACGATGTGGAGGGGCAGTGGCATCAGTAGTTCAGTGACATCAACTGCTTAAGCCACAACGAACGAGGAGAGGGAGCAGGAAGAGGGAGATGTGACAGTAACGTGTGATAGGTGGTACAGTTGTGTGCGTCTACTGGCAGTGTGTTCCAGGCATGGGATGCTCTAATAGAGAAAGCTGATTGGCTAAAGGTGCTTTTCCTTAATGGAACTATGCAGTCACCCCTCGTGGCAAACCATGTGCATATGCTGCCATGGATTTGGGTTTTCTGTTTAACAAAAGTACTAAGTAGAGGGGAAGCCAGACCATTTAGGATCTTGCAGACAAGACGTATGTCAGTGTTTTGCACAAGAGTTTCCCAACTCAGGAGCTCATGCTTTTTTGTAACAATAATGATGACTATTGGGCTTCCTATCATGCACTTTAACAGACTTGTTGTAGACAGACTGAATGGGTTTTAGGGTTGTACTGCAAGCTTGAGCGCAACTAGTCAAGCAATATGTTAAATGAGGGAGTATCATAGATTGAAAATACAATTTTGCTACCTCTACAGTTAAAGAATTTCATATGAATAAGTTGAATTTGGTTATTTGAGTTATTTGGTTAGATCTGCGTTTCACCCTGACTAGACATGGGGGAATTTGTCCCGAAAGTGTCTCATGTAACCTCCGGAGGGCACAACAATTCAGATTAGACCATAAAAAATATATTAGTGACGCAAAATTGACATCACTTTACCTAGATCTAGATTGAATGTTTAACCGAGCTACAGGGTGTAAGAGAAAGAAAATTTGTTATAGTTAATAATAATATATGTTCAAATATTAATAAGGTTTCAAATAGATTTTCTACTTCATTATAATATTTCCTCAATATATAAACATTTTGTTTTATTAAAACTGAAGAGAGCAGTAATACTGGCTGTAATTGTTCAATCTTAAGTTGGAATAATATGAGGGAGTTTCAATGGAAACGGAGGTGAGAGTAGTAGGAGTGAGAAGAGAACAAGTTGCTCTGAAAAACTGTTAGCTAGTACGTGTCAAAAGTTATTGGGTGTTTTCGCATTCTTTAGAATATTCACATGATAGTCTGGAAAAATAATTGTTATTCACAGAGTTGTTAGTTAAAGTTAAATTTCCACACAAAGTTTCAAGTATTGGGTTTATTACACTAGCTAGACAGTGGTAAAGTTGGTTTTATATCAGCCGTTGGATATTCGACACATTCAAAAAATCTTATGTGGCTTTACCGTTTGACCTACTTATGTCAAAACACGAACTCCACTAACTGCTCTACACATAACACAAGTCTTCTGTTTTTCAAAAAACATACCCTTTGATTTTATATTTTTTACTCTAAAAAAATGTTATAAATCTTTTATGCGTCTTGACCTTTTCACCTAATCATGTCAAAACACATTTGATGAACAAAGAAAAGTACCCTCTGCATGACAAAAAGCGCACACTCTCATTGTTAAAACTTTTCTCATCAAACTTGGTAACAGGTTTTTTTTTCATTTTTCTTCAGGTTACACAGTCTGAGAATCTAAACATTGACAACTAGCAAGTTGGCCTCCTCTTAGTCAGTTCCAGTTCCACGGATCCCTCACTCTTCAGCCCAGGATTATGATAGTTCTTGAGTCATTGATTGACATGGTCACTGATTTAACAAGACTGGCTGTGTTATTTATCATCTTTTTGCCCTCAATTATGCTCTTCACCTAAGTTACCCAAAAGACTTAACTAACACAAATTCTGAGGCCCAGAGTCTTGAATTTCAAAAATGATGTTTTGTCATTTGAGTAATACCAGTATATTAAGAACTTTGTCAGTTTAGAGAGTATTCTGTGTAGTGCTTAGAGCTGTAATTTGAATGATAGGGAAAAGTACAGAGTCTTAGGCAGAACTAAAGCTAATTTAAAATTAAATATACTTTGATGAGTAACTTCTATGCCCTCGTGTCACACGATGGCGAGAGTTCAGGCATGATAACTTTGCATTTGGAAAGACTTTGCACATTGCCTGCCATCTCAATTATGGTGGGGCCTCTGTGTCGATATGTTTGGAATTCAAACATTATGACAAAGGTCAAGCCATAAAATAGATTTATAGCATTTTTTAACATTAAAAAGTAAAATGAAAGGGTGGGTTTTTTGAAAACAATAAGCTTTGTGTTATGTGTAGGATCAGTTAGTTGAGTTCACCAGATGTGTTTTGTACATGGGTAGGTTCAAAAGGTCAAGCCGCATAATACATTTTTCGAATGTGTCAAATATCCAACGTCCAATATAAAACCAACTTTACCACGGTACTAGCTAGTTCTATATTGTGGTGCTCCGCCCCATATGGGGAGCTCTAGCTCCTAGTGGTTTATCCCTCCTGCGCAGCAGGATGCATCTGAAAATGTTTGCATATATGTCACTTCCTACCAGTGACCGGGCCAGCTATATAAGCGGTCCACCCCGCCATAACATCCTCCCTTTTTCTTCAGCCGCATCCGGTTCGATGCTGCATCACCAACGTCAACGTTAGTTTGTGTATACCGGAGTCAATTTCATCAATATGTATTTTCCAGTACTAAGAAGGAGATAAAGAGGTCATGGCAGACAAAGATTTATGTCCAACCGTCTTCCTCTAAGGAACCGCCCCCCCACATGATGGACCTAGCCGACTATCTGGAAGGTTCTTGGTCGGCTTCGTTCCAAATCTCTGCCCCCGTGAAAGGCTATCTGCCGTTCACTGACGTCGCTGGAAGAGAGGAAATTGTCCGTCGTGGCATTCCCCACCTCGACCAATCACTGGCCACTCACCTGGTCGGTGGCTCGGCGGCCTGGTCCAACACCAAAAAACCCACTTTCACAGAGCCGAAAGAAAAGACCTCTGCCGTGTTGGCGGAGAAGTGTTTTATGCTGGGTGCATAATCCGGCGGGGCAGCCTCTAATATCGCCATGCTGTTTTCAGCCCTGGCTTCTCTTACTCTCGTGCGGACCTCGTTCACCCCAACCGAGATCCAGGAGGTCGGGAAGGCGTCAGCCTCCATCTTACAGAGGGCCCAGGCTGTCGCTATATGTTCCGGCCGCATTATGGCCACTTCAGTGGTGTCTCACCGTCACCTTTGGCTGTCGGTGACGGCACTGAGGGAGCCTCAGAAGCTCCCTCTGCTAAATGCACCCATTGAACACAAATCCCTCTTTGGGAAATTTGTGGCGGGGGTAAAAAAAAAAATCCTTTCCTGTCCATTGCAAGACTAGGCCTTCTGCTTCTGCCCTCTCCAGATCTCAGCAAAAGAAGTGCCATAGATCCTCTACTAAACACAGAGAGAGGACATCTCGTCACAGAGACACGCCCACACCCACTGTTCCCAAGCCCGCTCAGCCCGAGCCTGTACCTCAGCCTCAGCGCCCCGGCGCGCAACAACGTCATCGCCAGGCGTCCTGGAACACCTCCATGCTGCCGTTGAATAAGAGGAGGAAGTAATGACATTTTGGGGAGGGGTGCATTAACACGGACCTCTCCAACCCCATTCAGAGTTAAGTTTAATAAATATGTTGAATTTTATCCTTCGTCTCCCGTGCCTCCTTCTCCGTGTTTTGTAACGGCAGCCCTCGGCTACTCCGTTTCTCAAGGTGTTGCTAGGCTACCTCAACCCCATGCTTTAGCTTGCTCTGATCCTGCTCGCTCTCTCTCCTTTGGAGGGTTACAGCTGCCTATCGGTGCACCCTTTTGTAACCAGATTACTTCGGGCACTGTTTTGCATGGGTTTGAGGAATCTCCCTTTCTCACTGTGATAACCCCTCCTTTCGAGATGACCTGTCGGCTGGTAAGGTTATTTGTAGTTCTGCTTTGGTGCCTGTCACAGATAAGCCTTACTTATGTTGGGGTGGGATCAACGTTCGGTGAGCACCCCTTGGCTCCTCACGTTAATCCTTCCCCACAATACCTTGGCATTCCCAATAAAATGACACAGAGCTCGTCTCGAGTGTCCGTCATTAATAAGGGATCTAAGACGCAGTCGCTTCCTCCGTCCACTCATCGAACTGGAGTTACAATAACTCTGGTAACTATCGTTAGCTCACTCGCTAGCCAAATTCGGGCGGGTGTCCTTGACACATATTGTGGGTTTGACTGCTAGCGATGTGGGGCGTAGATCACCAGATAGCGCTCTGAGCTAGGTCTGGATGCTCAGAGTTCCTCTCGTTTTGGGTTAACTGACATCAAGGAACCGGTATCTGCTGACTGGAAGTTTTTGGGCACAAGCCAAGGTAACGATTAAAAAAAAACTTGTTTCTCTCTTTGAAGTGAAGCGACCAAACCGTTTTTGGTCACAACGTGCATGAGCTTCGCATCAGGCCTGCAACAGGTTTTGTTTATTTTGCCGGAACAATGTGTGTGCGTGTGTGTAAATAGGCCGTTTGTATGATTGTCTGCATTTGTGTAAAAGCTGTATTTCTGTCTGATGACAGCTGTAATTAGTTATGTGTTTAAATATAGCCTACAGATTAAGTAAATAATTGAAAATTGTTCAACTTGTGTGTTTATCAGCAATATTTAAACATATTAATAAAGTAAAAGAATGTCGAATGATCTAAAAATAAACATTATTTAATTAATTGATATATTCTTGTAGTTTTTCTATTAGTGTGTAACTAATTAAAGTTAATTGACTACGGAGGCCCACACAATATAGTTTATAGGTAACATTTTATTAGAGTAATCGAGATAAATCAATACATTGGTTAAAATAACTTGGGGCCTAGCCCATACAATATATAAGTGAGTTAGGAACTGTTTTGCTCTCTCCATTACCTTGTGAAGGATGTCAGCATGCTCCTGATCTGACGAAGCTGCAATGATCATGTCATTGGCGATGATGTGCACACCTTGTATGTCGCCGAATGTCTCACAGATGTTCTGCTGGAACACTTCACTCGCTGACTTGATGACAAATGGGAGTCTGAGGAAGTGGAACAGAACCCATGTTGTGTTAAAAGTGCACAGTTTTGAAGATGGTTCGTCCAGCTTGATCTGCCAGTATCCATCTTTCTTGTCGAGGATGGTCAACATGGACTTTCCTGCCAGCTTGCTGCTCAGATCTTCTTGGGTGGGGATAGAGTAGTCTTGATGTTTTACAGCCTTGTTCAGGTCACAAGGGTCCAAGCATACCCTCAGTGTACCATTCTTTTTTCTGTGACGACCAGACTGTTCACTCACTCTGTCGGCTGTCTGACAGCGGTTATAATGTCTCTTCTCAAGGTCTAGTAGTGCGTCTTTCAGTTGGTTGATCACAGAGAGAGGAATATTTCTGCAGCCGTGAACTGTGTGTGGCAGTTAGGTCAACGTATGTGGTGGACCCCTGGAAACTCACGAAGCCCAGAAAAAACTGTTGGGTGCATCTCAACCAGCTCTTCACTTGTGGTTTGAGACTTTGTGGCGAGCACCTCAATCCTCTTCACTAGTTTGTGCACAGGCGCTGATCCTGACGAATACTCAGAAGTAATGCATCCTTAGGCACCAATGTCAGCTGACCTGACTCCTCAAAACCATGAACTGAGTACAGAAAACTCTCCTGCACACCACACCAGGAGTGATAGAGTGGTCAGACGACCTGATCAGGTATGGAGATTGACATGAACACTTTAATGACAGGGTTACGTCATGTATAATTGAATGACAGGTTTGAAAATGTCGATATACATAAGAAGTGTTAATATAGCTGTTTTTTTACCAAATGTGCTATACGAGTTCATGTAAAGAAGGGGGATGTGGTGAATTTGAATAAGCACTCTGGGTTCAATTGGTTGAGTCTGTGATGTGGCTCGAGGGATTTGTATCTAAAAGCTGAATAAAGAGCTGACGGCTGAAAATTGTGAACCCAACTGTATGGTTTTCTTTCATTATTATAAATGTATTAAGTTACTTCAGTCAGTATAAGCTGCAACACCCAGTCTAGAAGAGACGAGAAATAACACTCTTCTACCCTGCATAAGCCAAGATTTAGTGCAAGTGATATGGCATCAGATCGATGCCAAATGTTGCGAGTGCACAGTATGGTTTGCGTGAGCAAGATTGTACATTACTGAGAGAAAGAACATGTCCCTTTGGCTACAGTAAGTAAGATACTTCATACAGAGAGAGAAGAGAACTCAGTTAACAAGCAAGTGTTTTGTTCGTGTGTGCAGAATGTCTCCCTCAAGAAAAAAATAGGGACATTAAAGAATTTGACTTCGGAGCAGAAAAATGAATTGCCAAAAGGAATCCACGTGTGCGCAAGCTAACACTTATGTGAATTCAGCCACAACGGCCGGTTCCTAGACTTTCCTAATTTTGCCTTAAAAATAAAAGCCTGTCATAAAGTAAGGAAAATTGGGAATAAAAACATTGAACCATTACACATTTTGAAAAATATTTTGTTAAACATATTAGATATTGGAATGTTGTTCAATAATGATTAAGTATAATATTTAAGAACTAAACATATTTCAACTCTTGACCAGGTTGCTGTTGCAGATGAGAGTAAATTCTCAATCCGCTTACCTGGTTAAATAAAATAAAAATAAAAGTATACAATGAGTGCTTACCACGAAATACGTATTTGACTGTACAGTTTAATCAACAGAAATCTGCTTACTCAGTTACAGTCACAGTATTCAGCTGTGTTTATTCTAACCCACAGATGAAATCTGAGACTATGGAATAGTCTGTCTGTTCCTGCATTTGTTCATTCACATGTAGAGTTTTATTCAAAAGTTTAGGCACCCCTGACAATTTCCATGAGATTCATTTATAAATAATTTGGT
Source organism: Umbra pygmaea (assembly GCA_016801145.1). Taxonomy (NCBI): domain Eukaryota; kingdom Metazoa; phylum Chordata; class Actinopteri; order Esociformes; family Umbridae; genus Umbra; species Umbra pygmaea. The sequence goes on from JACXGM010000216.1 coordinate 29,669, forward strand.
GTTTGGATCAACAATTTCATTTTGATCTATCAAATGACTGAAGGATACAGTGATATTTTGTTTGTGAAATGAGGTTCATTGGATAAACAGAAAATGTGCTATATGCATCAAAACGAAATTAGACGGATGCATATATTTGAGCACCCCAACAGAAATATCACAAATATTTAGTTGAGCACCAATAAAATCTAGATGCTTCCTATAGCCTGTAATGAGTTTCTGAATGAAGGTATTTTGGACCATTCCTTCTTGCAAAACATCTGCAGTTCAGTTAGGTTTGATGATTGCTGAACATGGACAGCCTGCTTCAAATCAAAATCGGTAAAAATATAACTTGAAAATAACATACCTCCACTCGTTTTAGACGCCATAGTAGAAAAAAGCTATTTCGGTCCAAAACATTTGAGTGAGATGAACGATGACAAGCTTTCCATTATATTCCCACTCGACAGCTGCTTGCACATGACGCACAGCTTACTTGACACATTTATTTATCCTCCCTGCTTTTTCATAGTTTCGAAGTAATGTGAATATTTCGAGCTGTTAAAATGTAGGCTATGTATTCTTCCATTTTGCTAACCTCCAATCTGCATAACGCTGCGCATTACAATTTTAAGTGCAAGATCTCCCCTTTTTTTGATTTGTGTGGAGGGGCACTGATGAAATATGGATAAAAAACAACAACAATGGATAACAAATTATTAATTTGTGTTTTAAAACAGTAAAGGTGAAAATATAATGTAAATATAACAACTTTTCTCATTATAAATGTAACTTGTAACTAATTACTTGAATTTTAAAAGTACCGTGTTTTTTTTGCAAAAAAGTAGTCTGACCAGTGTAACGCGTTACTTAGTAACGCGTAATCCCCAACACTGCTGGGGACTGGGATTGCCATTCCAGAACATTGTACTTGATCCTCTGCATAAGTGCCAGAGTAGATTTTGAGCAGTGTTTTGGGACATTGTTTTGTTGAAATATCCAGCTCTGGCGTAAATTCAAATTTGTGACTGATTCCTTTACATTATTCTCAAGTATCTGCTGATATTGAGTGGAATCCATGCGATCCTCAACTTTAACAAGATTCCCAGTATCGGCACTGGCCACAGAGAATCCTCTGCCTGCCCTGTGTCTTACTTTCAGTCAGTGATTTACATAGTTTGTACATGCGTAATCCAACCTTTAGGCTTAATGTCTATAGTACAGGGTAGGCACCAGGCATGTCTGCCTACCCTATGTGAAGTTGCCTTCATTCAGGTTTGGATTTGGATTCTCACCAATCAAATCACGTGAAGTCGAAACATCTTAAGAAATATATCTCATCGACTGACTACCTAGCTAAAAGTTGTCCTTTCCTAAATAGCCATAACTTTGCACTTAGCTAATTCAACATAATGGCCAGTGGTTTAGTAATATTACATAGGAACTGAGAAGAATTGAGTTTGAAAAAATAACTCTCTTTGAGGGTCCACCAGGAAATGTTTTAAAGGACAACACCGGGGCAAAATGAACCTGGGGGTTAATAACACATTGCTAGCGATATGTTTTCATGCTAATCAAATGTGCCCAGTTTTAGTGCAAACTGATAAATACCTTATAACGCTAGTTGTAAGGGCACAAATGAAGTAAAAATAAATCACTATTTTAGACCACTAAGGCACAAAATAGCACCACACTTCCACGGTAGCATAATGAGGGTGCTTACATGCTAACCAAAGCATTGCAGACTTTGTAAGTGTACAGACAGTTTATTAGAAATATAGTTTAAAATCTAATCGTGTATACAGTATATACAGCCAGGCGCCATCTTCGGGACACAGACTTGATTAGTCAAACCACAAACTCTGTGCTACGTGAGCTGAACTGTAAGCAAATTGTCTTTGATTTTAGTTTGCATTGCCAGCTGTAAGTCTTGCTCATTGATCTGCATGAATGACCGCAAAACCTCTTGCCATTGAAGATTCCAAGTCACAGTTCAGCTCATGTAGCACAGAGTTTGTGGTTTGACTGATTGAGTCTGTTTTCTGAAGATGGTGGCTGCCTGTAGATTAAATATAAATGTTATTCACTAGCATTTATAGTTTAAAACGAGCATGACTGCTCAAAGACAGGTTCACTCTTATTTTATATAAAGTTATATTAACCAAAAATATTGAATTGTGAACTACAGCTGAATACTTTAGTTTTCTCCAACCCTGGCTGTTTCACTTTTAAGCAGGACACAATTTTTTTTTTCAAAATCTGTGGCCAATGGTTTTTTAGATTGTGAAAATATGTATATGTGACAAAGTCTGCTGCCTCATTGTTGATGTATGCTTTTTGCATAAACTTCAGAATGTCACGAAAAGGGATCAAATGAATTGCAAAGTCCCTTTTTTGCCATGAAAATGAACTAAATCCCAAAAACACATTTCCACTGCATTTCAGCCCTTCCACAAACTTACCAGCTGCCGTCATGTCAGAGATTGTCTCATTAACATAGGTGAGAGTGTTTTGACAAGAACAAGGCTAGAGATCACTCTGTCATCCTGATTGAGTTAGAATAACAGAGTGAAATCTTTAAAAGGAGGGTGCTGCTTGAAGTTATTGTTCATCCTCTGTCAACCATGGTTACCCGCAAGGCAACACTTGCTGTCATTACTGATTTGCCCTAAAAGGGTTTCACAGACAAGGATATTGCTGCTAGTAAGATTGTACCTAAATCAACCATTTATCGGATCATCAAGAACTTCAAAGAGAGAGGTTCAATTGTTGTGAAGAAGGCATCAGGACAAGAAAGTCCAGCAAGTGCCAGGACCGTCTCCTAAAGTTAATTCAGTGCAGAGCTTGCTAAGGAATGGCAGCAGGCAGGTGTGAGTTCATCTGCATGCACAGTGAGGCAATGACCTTTGGAGGAAGACCTGGTTTCAAGAATTGCAGCAAAGAAGCCATTTATCTCCAGGAAAAACATTAGGAACAGACTGATATTCTGCAAAAGGTACAGGGATTAGACCGCTGGGGACTGGGGTAATTTTCTCTGATTTACTTTGTAATTTTCCCTGTCTCATTGTTTTCGGCCATCCAGAAAACACCTTGTCCAGAGAAGACAAGGTGAGCGCTACCATCAGTCCTGTGTCATGCCAACAGTAAAGCATTCTGAGACCATTCATGTGTGGGGTTGCTTCTCAGCCAAGAGAGTGGGCTCACTCACAATTTTGCCTAAGAACACAGCCATGAATAAAAAATGATACCAACACATCCTCTGAGAGCAACTTCTCCCAACCATCCAAGAAAAGTTTGGTGATGACCAATGCCTTTTCCAGCATGATGGAGCACCTTGCCATAAGGCAAAAGGGATAATTAAGTTGCTCAGGGAACAAAACATCAACATTTTGGGTCTATGGCCAGGAAACTCCCCATTCCTTAAACCCATTGAGAACTTGTGGTTGATCCTCAAGAGGAGAAAAACAAAAACCAACAAATTCTGACAACTCCACGCATTGATCATGCAAGAATTGGTTGCCATCAGTCAGGATGTGGCCCAGAAGTTAATTGACAGCTTTCCAGGGCAGATTGCAGAGGTCTTGAAAAAGAATGGTCAACATTGCAAATATTGACTCTTTACATAAACCTAATGTAATTGTCATTAAAAACCTTAGACACCTATGGAATATTTGTAATTATACTACAGCAGGGGTGCCCACACTTTTTTGCATGATGATTTACTTTTAAAATGTTCAACTCAATGAGATCTACCAACTTAAAGAGTTTATTTAAAAAAAAACACTTCAAATGCTTGTTGCTTCTACTGCATGTATCTCTATGTGGAATTCTTCATCTAGAGAAACGTTAATAAATGTTGATTGTTGATATTCCATTTTAACACTGAACTCAAAACATCTACAACACAACAGATTACAATAGCCAGTTTATGATGACACCAAACTCAACTGGAATGATACCTCTGTGGATGCCTTTGCTTTTAGGCTTGAGCGACTAAAAAGTGACTGTTGACCAGTTAATTGAGATTTCAGTTCGTTCACCTTTGTTTTTCTAAGCTCGCTTCTTACAGGAAAATCGTTTTCATAGATTTTATTAAGTGTCCGACAATGTTTGTCAACGTTTCCTTTCATTAGAATAGAAATAGGCTACTGTACTTGTTTGGCAGATTAAATGAATGCATTAAGAAAAGGACATCGCATGGAAATGGTAAGTTTTAGGCTTTTTGCTTGGTACCGCACTCATTTTCAAAGAGATTAGGCCAAGCCTCACTATTTTGCGCTCTGTGCTCCGAGTCCGAAGATCTCGGAAATCGTGAGGCAGACTAAACGTTAGTTGTCATGGCAACTGAATAAACAAAAATCTTGCCTGGTCAAAATCTATTCGTTAAGTGCAAGTCAGAAAGAAACTAAATGGAGAAGTAATGATGTTATATTTATTTTTATGAAAATAAAAATGTAGCAAAAGCATTTATTAAAAATGTGCGATCTACCAGCATTGTCTTTGCAATGTAAGCCACATAATTTGGGGAAATAGCATTTACTCTTACATTTTTCATGTGATCTTCTAATAAATCTGCCAATAGGAACATGTGATGCTTCTTAAGCAGATTCAACAACGTACTGTAGATTTAAAACAATAGCAAAATGATAAACCCATGTGTGTCTTTACTGACCGCTGAATCAGCCAATGATCATTCAGTATTCCCCACTGATAGACATGAGAATGACAGGTTTCAGTAACTTTTTCTGCCACACACACTCCACAACACTGCACAGAAATGAAGAGGGGAGAGCATGTTTGATTTGAAATATCAGACTTTTCGGATAAATCCATGAACAAAAAGTTAGAACTTGCATATTTAAATGGAATCTCTTATCCAATACACCTGGGTTTTCAGAATGCTAGACAATATTCTTTCTGCGTTTTCATTTATTTTTATGTGTAAAAGAACACAGAATCCTGCGTTAACATGATCTCTATTGGTTTTAACTTCAGCATAGAGCTGAAAAGAGGTCTTATCTTTGAAGCTTGTCTGATTCAGTTCATGTTTTCCAGCTAGAGCAACACCATTGAGGCCAGCTACATGTTGAAGTAGTCACTTTGGGTGTAATTCATTAGCTAAACCCTCCTGATGGTTTAGTCAGAGTTATGATTACATTGCCAACCCAAGGGATATGCCAGGGAAGTTGGAAGTCCAACCAGGTTGACTATATTAAAACTAATAGACAAGGTGTATTCTCCCCAATATATACAATACCCATCTCAATTGGTACCCCCATAATCTACTGCATGTTCTTTCACTGCAGTAAATCATAATTCAAAAACGTGTTAATTCAGACACCCATAGAACATGCATTAATGAACACCTTAACATTAAATCTTCAAATTCAATGTACTATTTTTAGAAATTCAAGCTGGAAAAACTACATTCTCCTTGTGACCATCTTAAAAATGCACTAAAACCTGTATTTCTTGGTATTTTAAAAGTAAAAAAGTGATATGTGGGATAATGATTTCATACACAATGCAGTGCTTTGTAACTTATTAAAGTACAGCCTAAAATACAGAAATTACTGAAATTAAAGACAGACCAGCATACGCCCATTGACAATTTCTGTTAAAATGCCAAAATATGCACTGCAATATAGGAAATCATTGTCCCAACTTTTTGCTATTTTTTATTGTTTCACAAATTTGCTTCATGACAGTCACTGTGCAATACCTTATTATTTAATATTAAACTGCTGTAAAAAGATCATGAACTCCTTCCACCAAATGCCCCAGGGTGGCAACTGGAGACATTATCTGGTGAATGGTGTTATCTTTTGTATGTAATGTTGAATGAGTGACCTAATACTCTGTAGACACGTTGCACTTAACACAGGATTAAGGGTGTCATCCCTGGTGTACTGGCAATATTTCCAATATGTCCAGCGTACTACCATGGTCATCAAATCATATGAAGCTTCCAATTCGTTCGTTCATCCACTCTCCTCACCCCTCAAAATATTTCTTGTGTCTTTGTTGTAAATTGGAATGTATTCCTAATCAACTTACCTTTTAAGTAGGCATTTTATAAAATAAATAATAACCTACTCTATGACTTAAGCAACATTGCAATTAATTGGATATGTACATGCTATATACTGTATGTGTTTATTTTTTACTGACAAGATGTTGTCTGCTAATTAGCTAGCTTCTCTGAATTGTTTTGTCTGAGTGAGGGAATGTTGTTAATTACCAAATGCAGACACAGTGGAGTATAATGAATATATCACAAATAAGCAATCTAGGGATGTCTAATATTTATCAATCCAGTTGTCTAATGCAATCCACGAACACAGAAGAAGGTCTTTGGAAATGTTTCAATATTCCAATCCATTCAGAATCTGAGAGTTGCTATTCTTGTAGTGTATGCTATTCAGAACCCTGCCCATCTAAAGACTACAAATACATGTGGTCCTAGAGGATAAATCTCTCTTTCCCACACATGCTTGATACTCACAGAACCTTCCTGTTCACGCATGACTGCATGGCCCAGTGGCAATTCTACATTATGGGCAAGTGGGGCTGTGTCCTACCAGATGGAGTTGTTTCGCAAACTTTATTATTAACAATTAAACCGAGTGGCAGTAAGATATTATTTTTGTCTGAATAAATGCTATAAAATGTACTGGTAGTGGTGAAAAAGGCTGAAACTGTGTTTTTCATCCATTTTGACTAAATACAGAAATGTATGTTTTGACTGTTTTGTAATACAATGCTCCAAACCATTAGAGAGGCTGCTCACTGCAGAGCCAATGAGTCGAGCTGGAACTAGTCCAGCTCCACATCTAGTTCCAGCCGCACCGCAGCTCAGGTCCAGCCGCACCGCAGCTCAGGTCCAGCCGCACCGCAGCTCAGGTCCAGCCGCACCGCAGCTCAGGTCCAGCCCACTCCAGCTCAGGTCCAGCCCTACGTGCTTTTAACGCTTGTTTAACTCAACTTGGGAACTAGTGATGGGCGTTTCGATTCTTTTCAGGGACACAAACCTTTTGATTCAGTTCACTAAAAAGATCCATTCACTGATTTGATTTCCTGCGAGTCTCGCATTCGCGAACGGTTAGTTCTAGCTGTGGATCCGTTCATTGAGTCCTCCCTGCCGCCGAAGTCTGTGCAGGAAGACTGCTGGCATATAACGATGTTAAAAGAAGTTTTACACTATACTTTGTTCTCCCCCACCCTGCAAAATCAGTCATGGTCTGGGCATTAAGTAACTTTCTTGTCCTGTTGGCCCGAAGTTTACATACAGCGATGCAAAAAAGTATTTAGTCAGCCACCAATTGTGCAAGTTCTCCCACTTAGAAAGATGAGAGGCCTGTAATTTTTATCATAGGTACACTTCAACTATGAGAGACAAAATGAGAAAAAAAAAATCCAGAAAATCACATTGTAGGATTTTTAAAGAATTTATTGGTAAATTATGGTGTAAAATAAGTATATGGTCACCTACAAACAAGCAAGATTTCTGGCTCTCTCAGACCTGTAACTTCTTCTTTAATAGGCACCTCTCTCCTCCACTCGTTCAGTCACACTCCAAACTCCACTATGGCCAAGAGCAAAGAGCTATCAAAAGACACCAGAAACAAAATTGTAGACCTGCAGCAGGCTGGGAAGACTGAATCTGCTAAGCAGCTTTGGTGTAAAGAAATCAACTGTGGGAGCAATTATAAGAAAATGGAAGACATACAAGACCACTGATAATCTCCCTCGATCCGGGGCTCCATACAAGAGCTCAGCCCGTGGGGTCAAAATGATCACAAGAACGGTGAGCAAAAACCCCAGAACCACACGGGGGGACCTAGTGAATTACCTGCAGAGAGCTGGGACCAAAGTAACAAAGGCTACCATCAGTAACACAATATGCCGCCAGGGACTCAACTCATGCAGTGCCAGACGTGTCCCCCTGCTTAAGCCAGTACATGTCCAGGCCCATCTGAGGTTTGCTAGAGAGCATTTGGATGATCCAGAAGAGGATTGGGAGAATGTCCTATGGTCAGACATTTTGGTAAAAACTCAACTCCACGTGTTTTTTGTAGGAGAAAAAATGCTGAGTTGCATCCAAAGAACACTATACCTACTGTGAAGCGTGGGGGTGGAAACATCATGCTTTGGGCCTGTTTTTCTGCAAAGTGACCAGTACGACTGATCCGGTTAAAGGAAAGAATGAATGGGGCCATGTATCGTGAGATTTTGAGTGAAAACCTCCTTCCATCAGCAAGGGCATTGAGGATGAAATGTGGCTGGGTCTTTTAGCATGACAATGAACCCAAACACACCCCCGGGCAATGAAGGAGTCGCTTTGTAAGAAGCATTTCAAGGTCCTGGAGTGGTCTACCCAGTCACCAGGGCCCGTATTTATCAAGCTTCTCAAAGTGCCATTTTAGTCTTAAGTGCTGAGAATTGACAAAATGTACTCCTACTCTCAAACTTAAGTGTAAAAGCAAGTTATCAAATTTCTCAAAGCTAAGAATCACTCTTACTCTCCCAGCTAATTAAGACCGCTCGAGAGGTCTCTCAAGTGGTTAAGAGCTGCCAGTATGGGCTTGTGATGGCGTAGACAGAGACGTGCGCAAATCTTTTATTTTTATTTTTTGACGCCGCTTAATTAATTAAAACGTTATTGTTTGGACAGAGCAGGCATCATCTTCGTCAGCGACTGAGTGAGGATCATCATTTCACCAGTGACATTTATGCAGCAATTCATTTTCAGATTAATTGAAGGTGGTGATTATGCTTTGTTTGCAAGGCAATGCTGATGATTTGGCCCATCACAACCATCAATGAGCCGAATTGTAATGGAAACAATTATTGCACTTACAGCTCAACACATTGTCACGCGTTTCACTGACTTCCCAACAACACCCCACATAATCCAACAGAAGCAAACACAATTCATGCAAATAGCCGGCTTCCCAAGAGTAGTTGGCGCAATGGATAGCACTTATATAAAGATCATTGCTCCCAGCATCAACGAGAATGTTAATATGAATAAGAAGCGGTACTACAGCATCAACGCACAAGTTGAGTTTGATGCAGACTACAACATTTTGGATGTGGTACCCAAATGGCCTGGGTCTACCCATGATGCGCGATATTGAATGAAAGTGGCCCGAAGCAGCTGTTTGAAAGGCACTTTCTGACGACAGAGGATACCCGTTCGAGGCTGCTCACCCCTTTCCATATGCCACTGACCGAAGCCCAAATGAACTTCAACAGGTAGCCTTTTTGTAAGCTATTTATTCACAATTGTTTCATAGTTTATTAATAGAACACTGGATCCTAATAGGCAATATATAATATATTCCTTCACAGGGCACATCGTATCACACGAAGTGTGGTGGAGAGGGTTTGGCCAGTGGAATCGCAGATTCCATATTCTCCACTCAGAAATTCAACTACAGCAAGCAGTGTTTTTTATTCTCTCCAGTTCGGTTATCTTTTGGAATCCATGATGGCTATGATTACATCATTAACTCTAGGCTATATATAGGCAGGTCAGTTCACAGCACACTCGTTTGAATTGGAAAACGTGTTGGAAATCTTTTTTGATCTTTAATTTACAATGTGTATATCATAATGGATTCTCTTGAAAATTCTTTATTGTCAAATGTTTGTTGAGTGTCAACTCCTCTTATGAATGTCACCATTTTTAATGTGAATTTATCTGAGAATATTCTTAAACAAGTAGCCTACATCTATTCAGTGATTGGATTTTGCCTATGTCGTCATCCAAAATCCTGTTTGCGGCACAGCAAAGTGTCGTGAATCAGCTCTAAGACTGACACTTAAGATTTAGTCCTACACTTCACTAAAAGTGTTTGATAACTAACTTTTAAGCGCAGCTTTGAGCCAAGAATTTTCTTACTCTTTAGTCTCAGCAGTGTTCTTAAGAGTAATTCTAAGAAGCTTGATAAATACGGGCCCAGATCTCAACCCCATAGAAAATCTTTGGAGGGAGTTGAAAGTCTGTGTTGCCCAGCGACAGTCCCAAAACATCACTCCTCTAGAGGAGATCTGCATGGAGGAATGGGCCAAAATACCAGCAACAGTGTGTGAAAACCTTGTGAAGACTTACAGAAAACGTTTGACCTCTGTCATTGGCAACAAAGTATTGAGATTAACATTTGTTATTGACCAAATTTTTCCACCATAATTTACTAATAAATTCATTAAAAATCCTACAATGTGATTTTCTGGATTTTTTTCTCATTTTGTCTCTCATAGTTGAAGTGTACCTACAGTATAATAAAAATGACAGGCCTCTCATCTTTTTAAGTGGGAGAACTTGCACAATTGGTGGCTGGCTAAATACTTTTTTGCCCCACTGTATATATTAAAAATATATACAAAATATATATGTTTACTGAACATTGAAATAATACAGCGAGAATATATCACAAAAATACACATTATTATTTTGTCCATTTTATGCATTTGTTTTTATATATTGTGAAATGTCAATTTTGCTATTTTACTATTGTCTGTATTTTGTATTATTTATTTTTTTAAACCACAGGATCCAATATTGCCTACTAGTTCCTACTGTTTACTAGTCCTACAACGTAGTTTTTGTATTTTGTTTTAGTTTTCAAAAAGTTATAGTGCAGGTTTAAGAATACAATTGGCCATTGTAAAATATATTTCATTTGTGCCTCATAAAGAGAGAGTCATGAGGCGGACCTGTACCAGAGGGGTGGAGCTGGACTGTAGGTCTAGAGGGGTGGAGCCGGACTAGGTCTAGAGGGGTGGAGCTGGACTAGGTCTAGAGGGGTGGAGCTGGACTAGGTCTAGCTCCACCCCTTGCGCTCTGCAGTGAGCCACTTGAAAAATTAAGGGAACACTCAAATCACACACAAGTTCTCGATGACCGAAATATATTAAATTACATTGTGTAATTCGTTGAGAACAAAATTACGTAACAACGGTCGATGGAAAACAAATTCACAAACCGACTGAGGGCTGGATTCAAACTCACACCAAAAATCTAAGTAAACATTTGAAACCACAGGTGATTCCTACTTGTGTGAATATCATCACGGCAACTCCTAATGTGACTCAGTTAGGTGTGTGGCTCCCATGTGCCTGTATACACTCCCAACAACGTCTGGGCATGCTCCTGGTGAGACTGTGTCCTGGGGCATTTATGAGCCACAGCTGTTTAATTTTTGGTACTGACTACTGCAGACTGGGAAAACTACTCAAAAGCTGCAGATTGGGATAAACTCGGATGCAGTTGTCTAACCAGCACAATTTGGCCCTTTACGTCACTCAAATCCCAATGATAGGGTGTTTTTTAAGGGAAAAACTCAGTTACATGCTTTACCTTTTTTAGTATATAGTGTTCAATCCACATTTGTTAAGCAAAAAAATACTCTAACTAAATATTACTGTAATACAATAATGTTATTCCAAGATATTGAATGTCTTTAACTCATATTTGAGCTGATTTTGGCCGCTTACTCCGGTACAGTAAGTGGCAGTATATGCACCTTTCAGGTGGTTAAGATCTGCCAGTAAAACTAAAGAAGAGGAAGATTTGCCCCAGTATTTTTCATCAGTCTGACGAACATTAGAGTAATGGGTGGACTCGGCAAAGTTGCAATTTCTAACTTCAGTGGTAAGTAACACTTTATATTAAAGCATTATTAAGTAAATAAACTATTTTATTAATGCTGCGTGTTTCAATTACATTTTTCCATGGTTAAATTAGCGGTCTGTAACTTTAGCCGTTAGCTAACACACCTACCTAGTTAGCTAGCCAGATAGGAACATTACTGCCTTCCATGGACACAATCTTAAACATTTGCTAGCTAGGGCAAACAGCTATTTGGCTGTGTTTAACCTTTTAGCTAGCTACAAGCAGAGATGGGTAAGTTACTTTTAACAAATGTAAGTTACTTTTAAAAAGTACCTTATCCAATGCTGGCTACCAGTGAACCTAAAAGTTAAACCACTGAAAATATTTATTAAATCTGTGGTGTCCAGTCGTCCCAGTTCAAAACAGTTTCGGACAGGTGCTGAACTGTAAGACAAACATATTAGATGCACACAATTATTTCATACTGTACCAAAATAGTTTAACACAAGGAAGATATTGATGGTCATTCAAAAATGTATAAACATTGAATGAAACAAAATACAAGAGCATCAATACAAAGTCTCAGCCAAAAAACTGTACATTTAAAAAAAAAACTTAATGATAATTACATATCCATTTGTGTGTCCTCTTTTTTTAAATGTTTACATCTGCATTTCGGGGGGGAGACTGAGCATATTAAGATCCAAGGTTCATCAGCAGTTGGAAGATGTCACCGTGCCATGCAGGATGAGCCCAGCACTTCAAAAGTTTCTAAATTATCCATCCCAGGATGGGAGCAACAACGACTAGGAACAGAGAGCACCATCACCCTTCTACTCTTAAGGTTCAGTGTTCTGGTGTGATGTAGCAAGCTATGAAGCCTCCAAGAACTTGAGAGGTAAGTTCACAAGTACACTAACATTTAATTTTAAAATTCCAAATTTAATAATTTTAGACAGCATTAGAGATTTTAACATGTACCTTTTTGCGGGAATTCTTTCAAACCAGTGGTTTTCCCAGCTTTGCCATTGCTCATCCCATCTGGCACTACACCACCAAAGAAGCTGGGCTCGAGCAATAAGGCCATGTTCTTAAGGTGAGTATTTTATGCAGCGACATTTAAAGCTTTCCACCCTATTAATATATTTGAATGACCATGGCTTTCATACACCAAAGGGTCTACAATAACTTCAACCCTTAAAGCAATTCAAAATCAAGCAAACAATTGTTCATTGTGACATTCATCACATATTTTTTAAGAAGCCAAAATGATTTTATACCCTTGATTCTCATGGGTATGAAAGGCATGATGGTTCAAATTGTGATATGTGAAACATTACTACAATACTGAATGAAACATGTTACTTGTTTTCAGCTGTTTCCTAATATTCTACATTATTTTGTTATCTCCCACTCAGAAGATCGCAATGCCTTCCTCCACTGATGTGCACTTTCCAAAGATTTGTAGTATGAGGGGCCTCTGTCTCATGGCCTTCACTTGACCTACTGTATCCTAAGTCTATTGCCACACTTTTGTGTGTTGCAAACCAAGGTGCTGGGAGATGAGATGTGTGATGTAACCCATTCGTATAAGAAAGCCATGTCTGAATGGCAAGCGTTCATCGAGTAAGTTGATAAATCTCATATGGTGGTTTTTGAAACATGAAGCTTACATTTAATTACTGAGCATCACTGAAATTGAGATGTCATTTGAAATGGAGAGATGGTATGTGCATTGTTACTGTTTAGGCTAATTATACTGGAGGATGTGTTTTCTTTTGTTCTACATTTTTGGTGTATTGGCAGTAAGGAACAGTGTGCATTTCTTTAGTGGAAAATTAAACTTGTTTCAGCCTTTATTTTGAAATCAGAGGTGTATTTTCTGATATGCTCTGGAATAAAATCATGCTTTTGTTTAATAAAGACCCTCAATGTGAGAATGCTTCATGCTGCTTATTTTAAGACAAAGTAACTTCTATTGCTTTGTTCTTTTTTAAGAAATTTTATCTCATTTTAAGATTTTTGTGCTAATTTAGGAATTTTATTATAAGAAAAAAATACTCTCAAAATAAGAACAATTGACAAAAAAAACTAATTTTAAGGATTTATATCTAAAATAACATTTAGTCAAGTGCTTGTATCTAGCTAAACTTGCTTAGTTAAGCATTTTTATCTAGTTTTAAGATAAATCTGTGCTTCTCAGTGTCAAGAATTTTTTGCTAATTTCAAGAATTCTTGGCAAGAAAAAAATGCTTACCCCATTGGCAGATGTATTTGCTTGATACAGGACAATTTGGCCAGATTTAAGATTATTTAGCTTGTTTCAAGAAAGGTATTTTTTGCAGTGTAAAGGATTTTGGGCCCTCGTGTCACCCTCATGGAGTATGTTTCTGACATTTTGGTCAGAATCATGCACACCAGTAGCTGCTAGGTCATTTTGTAGGGCTCTGGCAGTGCTCTTGAGAGACCCCTGCACATTTCATCCAGGGCTGCACTGACTGGATACTGAGCCTTGGAGAAAGCAAAAGAACTGTCAAAAGAACTGCGAGAAAAGGTAGTTGAACTTCATAAGTCAAGAAAATAATATTTAAAGGTTTGAATCAGAACTGTTCGGACTGGGGGTACAACCAATACTGATTACCAGGGCCCAAGGGGAGAGAGGGCCCTTGAAAAGTCTGGAATATATTTTATATATGTAACATGGGGGCCCATCAGGACTACCTCTGCATAGGGCCCAGTATCTTGTGCTAAACACCTGTCAAGGCCTTTAATGAAATAGTACATTAGCCCTACAGTGAAGCAAGGAGGTGGATCTCAGATGTTATTAGGGCAAGGTGAATGCAGCAAAAAAAGTATTGGAGAACAATTTACATTTTAATCAGCCAGGAAGCTGCGCATGAGACACATTTGGACTTTCCAACATGACAATGATCCAAAAGACAAGGCCAAGTCAACTCTTCAGCGGCTACAGCAGAAAGAATTGAGGTTTATTGAGTGTCCATCACAGTGAGTCACCTGACCTCAAAATCATTGAGTCACTTTGGGTAAATCTGAATCGTGCAGTTCATGCAAGACAACCAAATAATAAGTTATAGGACCTGGAGGCTTTTTGCCAAGAAGAATAAACGGTTTTACCACCTGAGAAAATAAACCTCACCCACAACTATCACAAAAGACTACCAGCCATCATTGATGCCAAACGGGGCAATAAAGAGTATTAAGGACTAAGGTTAGCTATACAAACATTGAATGTGGACCATCTCATTATTTTCTTTATTGCTATGTTTTAATTAATGATTGTGCTATTCTGGGATATGCCTTTATAGTCTTATTTGAATCCCATTAAAAATTAAAGAAATGTGTTTTGCCTGATCACGCGTGGTACACATCTTACCAAGTCAGCCAGGGTATGTAAACATATGTGCAGGACTGTAGCTGTTCATTTGTGACATACAGTAACTGTAAAATTATCACCAATGTCCACATTATCACATATCCCACTATGTAGAATACTGTGGCCTCCACTAATATCGGCACCCTTTGCAAATAACAGCAAAATGGGCTGTGCAATAACTTTGTTATCCTCTTGATATTTCATCAAATATATTAACAAAAGTCTAACCTCTAAATAAAATCAAACAATTTAAAGATAAGGCTTTATTTTTATTACACAAAACTATTTTTCTCATATGTGTACAACAGTTATTGGCACCCTTTCATTTAATACTTTTGCAAACTCCCTTTACGAAGATAAGAGCTTTAAGTATTCACCTATTATGCATAATGAAGTTGGAGAACAAATAGCAAGGCATCTGAGACCATTCCTCCAGATCGTTGAGATTCCATAGATTTGATAATAAAAGGCATATACTCGTAAGTAGAGTCACAAACTGTCAAATAAATAACACAGTCAACAAATATATATACACTGCTCAAAAAAATAAAGGGAACACTTTATTACACTTTACAGGAGTCACCTGTGCACATGTTTTGGGGCCCCCATGTGGCCAGGGGGCCCCAAGCAGCCGCTTAGTTCGCTTATGCCTAGGGCCGGCCCTGCCCCCAATAAAGGAGTGGTTCTGCAGGTGGTGACCACAGAGCACTTCTCAGTTCCTATGCTTCCTGGCTGATGTTTTGGTCACTTTTGAATGCTGGCGGTGCTTTCACTCTAGTGGTAGCATGAGACGGGAGTCTACAACCCACACAAGTGGCTCAGGTATTGCAGCTCATCCAGGATGGCACATCAATGCGAGCTGTGACAAGAAGGTATGCTGTGTCTGTCAGCGTAGTGTCCAGAGCAGGGAGGTGCTACCAGGAGATAGGCCAGTAGATCAAGAGACATGGAGGAGGCCGTAGGAGGGCAACAACCCAGGAGCAGGACCGCTACCTCCGCCTTTGTGCAAGAAGGAGCAGGAGGAGCATTGCCAGAGCCCTGCAAAATGACCTCCGGCAGGCAACAAATGTGCATGTGTCTACTCAAACAGTCAGAAACAGACTCCATGAGGGTGGTATGAGGGCCCGACGTCCACAGGTGGGGGTTGTGCTTACAGCCCAACACCATGCAGGACGTTTGGCATTTGCCAGAGAACACCAAGATTGGCAAATTCACCACTGGCGCCCTGTGCTCTTCACAGATGAAAGCATGTTCACACTGAGGACATGTGACAGATGTGACAGAGTCTGGAGACGCCATGGAGAACGTTCTGCTGCCTGCAAAATCCTCCAGCATGACCGGTTTGGCGGTGGGTCAGTAATGGTGTGGGGTGGCATTTCTTTGGGGGGCCGCTCTGCCCTCCATGTGCTCGCCAGAGGTAGGCTGACTGCCATTAGTTACCGAGATGATATCCTCAGACTTGTGAGACCATATGCTGGTGCGGTTGGCTTTGGGTTCCTCCTAATGCAAGACAATGCTAGACCTCATGTGGCTGGAGTGTGTCAGCAGTTCCTGCAAGAGGAAGGGATTGATGCTATGGACTGGCCTGCCCGTTTCCCAGACCTGAATCCAATTGAGCACATCTGGGACATCATGTCTCGCTCCATCCACCAATGACACGTTGCACCACAGACTGTCCAGGAGTTGGCGGATGCTTTAGTCCAGGTCTGGAAGGACATCCCTCAGGAGATCATCTGCCACCTCATCATGAG
Organism: Umbra pygmaea; assembly: GCA_016801145.1. Taxonomy (NCBI): domain Eukaryota; kingdom Metazoa; phylum Chordata; class Actinopteri; order Esociformes; family Umbridae; genus Umbra; species Umbra pygmaea. Next base: position 46,416 of record JACXGM010000216.1, read on the forward strand.
CATGCCCATTGTAGGGAGGTCATACGGGCACACGTGGAGGCCACACACACTACTGAGCCTAATTTTGACTTGTTTTAAGGACATTACATCAAAGTTGTATCAGCCTATTGTGTGGTTCTCCACTGTATGACTCCATATCCAGACCTCAATGGGTTGATAAATTTGATTTCCATTGATCATTTTTATGTGATTTTGTTGTCAGCACATTCAACTATGTTAAGATGCAAGTATTTCATATGATTAGTTCATTCATTCAGATCTAGGATGTGTTATCTTAGTGAGCAGTGTATGCAGTTTCACAAAAATATACCACGTTCCAAAAACAAATAAAAAATTATTAACAAAAACATATTTTAATTAGCTATTAAAAGCTAATAAAGGTCGTTTTTATGGTAAGACATGTTTTTGTCAATGTGATTACATTTGTCACATCCATTTTAAATTAGTGACTTGCATTACATTTGAGTCGCTCCATATATTTGTGAGTTTCTCCACATATTTGTGAGTTGTGTTTTTCAAATTGCCAATCTTTGAATATCTAGGTTAAACATAACATTTTCCCTAACTACCTGTATATAAAAAAAGTGTTGGTTAATTAATATGATTTATTTTGAAACAATTATTTATTTACTGCTGCCAAGATCACTTGTCTAGGGATTAATTTATTATGATAGCTAGCGTCGGCTGTGGAAAATATAACTAGTACACTTTGCTGATTTCAAAACAGCCAGTTTTTACAATGTTTCATTAATGTCATTAACACTGCTAGCTTAATCACAGTCAGCTACTAGGTATAGGACTAACTAAAACTTTCAGGAAATGTTTGGCCTAACACGTTAGATTGCTACAGTACACATATACCTGGTATTTTGCTTATTCCTTGATTCAGTGTAAATTAGAATAACACCTACATGTGTAATATACCCAAAAACATTAGCCATTAAGCTAATACATTTTATTGTTCTGCATAATATACCCACTAAGATGTAAAATGTATTGATTCTATTATTTTGTGTTCCTTTTGCTCCAGGTCAGGAGGCAACATGGCATGTCTGTCCTTTACCCTTGTTGTTCCCTACCCAAAGCTAAGAATCACCTCCCCAGCCTTCTAATCATGAACTCTACTGTCTGCCCTAAGATTGGGTAAACAATATACAATATTTTTAATTACCATTTCATCCTATATCTTATAACCTTGATCCTGAACTATTTCTTTTAACCTGTTTGGTAATTATGGCATGGATACATATGTTATAAAAAGCAATTGTGCCCCTAATTTGTATGTGTTATGATGTCCAAGCACGTGTCTCCGATCAATTCTTACCACACTGCTCATTCAACTTGGAAGCCATGAGTCACTACATATTTGAGAGGTTTACACATTCACCAACTATTCAACTGTGATTACAATCAAAATTGCCTGACCTGCATACAGGTGCCCTAGAGCAACCTCACAAAGTTATTGTGTCCTGCTACTCACCCAATCTACCTCGGGCAGTGCTTTACACATTTGCAACACCCTGAACAGAGCTTCCAGGCATGGGCACGACCAGGATATGAACCTTTGCCATTGTCACACAGTTGTGCTTGTGCGGCAGTGGCTTAGACCACTGCGCCACGCTGAGGCCCCATACTAGTTTATTGTGTCTGGGGCAGTGTTTTACCATCACCCACCATCTACCATACCTACACCATGTAATGTGCCTTACTTACTTTCACCCACCATCTACCATACATACACAATGTAATGTGCCTTACTTACCATCACCCACCATCTACCATACCTACACCATGTAATGTGCCTTACTTACCATCACTCACCATCTACCATACCTACCTTTGCATAAGCTTCCTGCAAATGCCAAGTTCTTTGTTTTTCTAATATACATTTGGGAGGTAAATGAAAGTGTTTGAATATTTTAGTGCCCCAGCAAAGGGCAAACACCTTGTTAATGTCTTTGACCTGAGTTGCTGTGAAGAGGCAAGATCTTAATTAGAAATTAAATGTCATGAAATTACAATGAGAGAAATGTTGGAATGAGAAATAAGAACATATACAGCTGACATTTTCTGTGATGACAAATGTTTTTTTGTTTTTTCCCAACCATAATCTTGAAAATAATTTTGTCATACCAAAATAATCTCAAAAGTCACATTAGTTAACACTTAAATATTTATTTTGTTACAGGATCCCTTCCCGACCAGAGGTGGCAATATATTCTTGAGTGTTCTTGAGTCTCTTGTTGGCTCTAGGTCTAGATCTTTGCCTATTGTAATATGCTGTCCTACCATGTTTGCCATGTACTGAGAAAATACATCTGTAAACAATGAGATGCTGGAACAAGTTACAAATCCTAGACTTCCATCAGCTCTACCATTTTAAAGTTTCCAAGAGCTTTCAGCTGTATAAGAGGAAGGAACAAAGAGGAGGCAGTGACAAAGTTACACATGCATCACTCTAGCAGGGTTTGTGACGTAGTAGGTCACAAGTATAACTGGACATTAGCTTTTTTGTATTTTAAAACAATGGGATGGGGGACAAGGTGTAGTCATTACTGTCTTGCTCAGGGAAAGGATGATAGGGCTTTCACCTTGTCAGTTGGAGGAATAGAACCAGGGACCTTTAGACACTAGTCAAATTCCCTAACCACTAGGGGACCTTACTGCCTACCTGAGCTGGTGCAATGTTTTTACTGACACTAAAGATGGTCATTTATTACATTACTATAGCAATAACCTCATCCCGAGGCTCTATTGGTGGAAGTGTTTGGGAACGAGACTATAGCAATAATTACGTTAGAGAAACTCATTCACAGTTGCTCACATCTTGACCTGTCGATACACCTTCCTATCATGCATTCTCCAGACTTTGTGGCCTCCTACTAGTGTGGATGCAGCAAAGTAACAGTCACATAGCAGCTACCCATTAGATTGGAAACTTTTGCGTGAGGATTTGCCTGCAATCATGAAAATGTGTCAATAATAATAACACATGACATGTAGACTAGAATTTCAGGGGGGTAATAATGTAGAGGAATGGTAGCATCAATGAATGAAACGGTGACCTGTGCATTTTAGTTCATACAGGGATTAGTTTCTAAGAAGGGACAGAAGGAATGTATTTGTAAAAGAAAGAGTAGTTACTTCTGCAACTTATCTAGTTTCATGTGGTTTGTGATGACCTAGCAGTGATCTGATCATTTCTATAGAGACAAGGACACAAGCAGAGACATTTGCAAGTGTTGGTTTTATCTACTGGTGACTTTCCAAAGATGACAATCAGGATAAATTAAATTGAAATTGCAGTCAATTCAGCAAGTACACTTTGCAAAGAGGAAAACTCTGAATATAAATTTCAGTGTACTTTTTTGACTGAAACCAAGTGACAATATACAGCTCTGGAAAAAAATCAAGAGACCAGACCATTCAAAACCTCTGGAATGTGATCAAGAGGAAGATGGATGGTCACAAGCCATCAAAAAAATTAATGCCTAGTCTACTTATGCTGGCTAGTACGTGGCAAGGACCCGATGTATAGGGTCCAAATTAAATACAAATTCAAGAAAGCCACCACTATCGTAAAAACAACACGCTACAGAGAATCAATGAAACCCGCCCTCATCTCGTTCACCCGGACTAATATAGGGACTAATCAACCTGCTGTAAGATATCTAGTAATTAGGCAATCAGTCCCGACCAGTACCAAACTCCAAGCAGGTTCTCATGTGCCTTTTACTGAGAAGTGGCTTCCGTCTGGCCACTCTACCATACAGGCCTGATTGGTGGAGTGCTGCAGTGATGGTTGTTCTTCTGGAAGTTTCTCCTCTCTCCACAGAGAAACACTGGAGCTCTGTCAGAATGACCATCGGTTCTTGGTAACCTCCCTGACTAAGGCCCATCTCACCCGATCGCTCAGTTTGGCTGGGCGGCCAGCTCTAGGAAGAGTCCTGGTGGTTCCAAACATCTTCCATTTATGGTTGATGAAGGCTAGTGTGCTCATTGGGACCTGAAATGCTGCAGATATTTTTCTGTACCCTTCCCCAGATCTGTGCCTTCATACAATCCTGTCTCAGAGGTCTACAGACAATTCCTTGGACTTCATGTCTTGGTTTGTGCTCTGACATGCACTTCTTCTTCTTCATTGTTTAACGGTGGTTGGCATCCAACTGTAATGGTGCATTACCGCCACCTACTGTACTGGAGTGTGGGCCAGAGACAGGTCCGACCTATATCTGACCAACCAACCCTGTGTCCCTCAAGAAAGAAAACAATATATTAAAGCAAACACCCACCTTTGTCCCCCCAAGCAAGTTTTCCATAGTAATCCCTTGAATCCCACACTCCCTCAACCTGTCCCCCATACACCTCCTTTCCCTCACATAGTACCCACACTGAATCAACACATGCTCCACAGTCTCATCAGTCTCACAATAGTAACACCCCGGGATGCTGGTCCATCATTCTCATCCTTGCTCTACAACCCTCCTCTGACTGATTATCTGAGCTATGTACTTTTGCTAACATCTCTGCCTTCTCCACATCTGTTAATGCGTGTTCCTCTCCGCTCACCAAAACCGGGTACTCCCACTCACTCCTCACCCCACTCATCCTCTTAGTCATTCCCCCCACACCTCCCCTACCGGCGTCACCCTACCTATACATCCACAGAACCTCCGCCAGCACTCCCTCTTTGCCCTCCTGATTGTCCGTCTTACTATCGCCTGTGCTTTGTTATACAGAATGAGACACTCAAAACTGAGCCTCACCTTTACCTGGCCTTATTCCTACCCCTCACTGCTGCACTACACTCTTCTGTCCACCATGGCACTGCAGCCCTCCTCCTTCCCCCGGCACTTTTCGGAATCTACTCTGTTGCGGCCCCAACTAAGGCACACTTCACTATTGCATTTAGATGCTCTACCTCCCTACTCGCCTCCACCCCACCTTTCAACACATATTCACCCACCACTCGAAAATGCACCCAGTCTGCCTTACTGAACACCCACACACCTATCCCCTCTGCTGATCCCTCCTTCACCCTCTGACCCAAACTATAGGGTAATGGTCACTACCCACTGTCAATTGCCCTGCTACCTCCCACTCACTGGTTCCAGCTAGCTCACTGTACACCAAAGTCAGGTCTAACACCGATTCCTTTCCTGTGCGAATATCTATTCTGGTACCCCTCCCATCGTTGAGACACACTAACCTCCTCGCTTCCATGAGAGCCTCAACCATTCGTCCATTCCTATCCGTCCTCTCCCCTGCCCAAAGCGCGCCACGTGCATTAAAACCCCCACACCACATTTCCTTAACTACACCATGTCCCTCTACCCTCTCCAGCACCTCTAAAACCAACCTTTCACACAGGTTATAGAAATGTACCACCATTATCACCCCCCCAGTCACCCAGCTCCCTATCACTACATACTCAAGTGCTACCCCAATGCCTAGCATCCGGTATGGAAGCTCCACCTTCATGAAAGTTGCGAATCCACCACCGACACCTCCCTCCCTATCCTTTCGCACACCAACATAGCCCCGTATAACAAACTCCAAGGACAGCCTGAGCCACGTCTCCTGTATACATCAGGCTTAGCTGACATATCCTCAATGTACTGCTTGAATTCCTGCCCATTAGCAAACAAGCTCCTAGCATTCCACTGGAAGACCACCACCATAACTAAGATGCAGCCAGGCATGGCTCTGGCCTAGGCTGATTAAGATCCTCTTGGATCCCTTCCCAAGTCAGCCTTGTCACCCACAGATACCTTTCCGCCAATTTAACCACAACCTGAATCCTTGTCTTCTTTGACTTTATGTGCGCACAGCTATTTACTACTCCTGCTATAAATATCACCAACTTCCTTTTAGCAATACGAATGTCCTCCCCATTTACCTTCTCTGTCACCTTTACCCCCTCAGAATCTAACCCCTTCTCCCTTTCACCTTCACTCCCCTGCTTCTGTACTACTCTAACACTCTCTGCATATGACAACTTTCCCTACACCCTTACTTCCTGTACGTTAACAGCCTGCCTCATGACCTCACATCCACCAAACGCCACACTGTGCTCTCCCCCACAGCTACAGCACTTTGGTGGCACACCCTCACCTCATTCTCCATTCTTCGTGGTCACCTCCACACCTAGAACACCTCCTCTTCTCCCTGCACATAGATGCCATCTTCAAATAGGCTTTTAATTGCAAAGTTCTCAAAGTTCAAAATTATTTGTAACTTTGGTTCTTGGCAGGGAGCTCACCTGAGAACAATAAGCAACACATTTCAAGGCAAGAAATATGCAAACATATCCATTTTACATAATTTCTTGTATCAGATTTGACAAAAATGATACGTTTGTCAAGATGCATATATAATTGGGTTTAATAGAAATCTAGCCTGTGTTGCAGTGTACAGTAGGCTATAGTGCAGTACAGATAAAAAAAATTGCTAGCGCCCCTTAATTAAGAGGCCTTCTAGAACCAGTAGGCTAGATGAAGTGAATGTATAGATTACCGAAGACAATACGCATTTAGTTACGAAAATGAGGACTATGATGCAAATCGGATATGAAAGTGTTATTACCCGTGGTCTGAGAAAGTTTAAAAAGTAAGTCAAGCACACATAGCAGAATGCTATCATTGAACGATTCTGCTGTCATAAAAATATGGGTGGGGGTGTTCGTTGAGTCTGCATTCATGATTGGACTTTGATAAACGGGGCTCTTGTTTTCACCAGAGAAGCTTACACTTGCACGCACACACAAATGTAATGGGAGACTCGACTGAATTAGAATCTGTTGTTAATCGACCATTTTACTTTGTCATAATATGGTTTACTATTAATATTTATTGTATTGTGTTTGGTTCTATTGCTGAAGATGCATCTGCTTGTAATTTAGCCAGTGCTTAATTAGTAATCTCAGGCATGTTTTCGGAACATAATATTCTACAAAAGTAAAATTAAAAGCTCATTCAACCAATATTGTGGCATATGTTAGGTGTTAGAAAAAAACTTTTACACCTCTCAAATGTGAAATGTTGTTTGATTAACAATAGTGGCTGGTAAATGTGGGCATCCACCAGCCTAGCTAATGCAGTGTGTCTGAAACTGCCCTCCCGAACTTTACAGTAAAGTTACCTGTTGGATTGCTGAAAGATTTCACTGCAATTAGCTTCACTAAAGACATTTGGCGTTCAGACGTGTCCCATGTCTCCATTAAGTCTGACAGTACAGTGGATGAATGCAAGCTTTACATTACTTAGCATTAAAGCACTGGTATCAGATCGGTTCAGTTCTCAGGTTGGTATCGGCATCTCTAGCTATAACAGCTGCAGCTATTCTGGGACTGCAGTCCACAGGAATTTGTTTTATTTATTTTATGTGAATTATTTCCCAATTTACCTCCTGTCACAATTCCCACTAACCGTGCCTTGTCAGCAGCTCCACAACTCCTTGGACAGATCTGTGGGATGACGAGGGGCGCGCGTATGGTATATGGTTCATCCAACCACATGTTGCCCCAGCCATTGATTCCTTTTCGCACTGTTCACCCAACACAGAAGCCTTTAGTCAGATCATGCACGGGATGATTACGTTCACCGACTATACTTCCGTAACTGAAACCTCAGTCGCCCGATATGAACACAAGGAGTCGCTGAAGAGCAACGTGGCAGGATAGATAATCTGTCTTTGGGAAACTGTGCCCATTCACCTAAGATCATTTTTGAGGTCAGGGACTGATTTTGGACGAGAAGGCCTGGTTTGCTATTGCCATTCCATTTCATCCCAACATTGTTTAATTGGGTTGAGGTTAGGGCTCTGTACAGGACACAACTTGTCTTTATGAACCCCGCTTTGTGCACAGGGGCACAGTCATGCTACAACAGGAAAGGGCCTCCCCAAACTGTTACCACAAAGTTGGAATCACCCAACGGTCTAAAATGTCTTTTTGTATCCTTTAGCATTAACATGACCCTTTATGGCGTTATATATGTACCTCATTCCTGAGCGAGTAATTGTAAGTTTTGAGCACAGAGAACTATATTTTGCCAGCACATTATACATACATTATATTCTCACGCATTTTACTCAGGTGCTCTCTCACAAACTCGTTCTCTGCGCGCAGGCAGACGATGTTGCGCTCCGGTCGAGTCTCTCGCTCTCTCAACCTCTTCACTCTGTGCACGCTCAACTCTTGACACACACGCTCGCTCAACTTGCAACAGTGTTACAAATGTGCCACAAAATCAACCAATCAGATAATTAAAGAAGGTCAATTGTTAATGGCTGTTGGTCTCCAATCACAACGCTTCACAAAAAGAAGATTTCCATTCTTTCAGCTAGCAACACCAAGGCAGTTTTTGTTTTTCAAAATAATAGCGCTCGATCCAATGCTCTATATCCTTTAAAATATATTTTACCTCTTTGTGAATGTACCTTTCTACAGTGTAAACACTGACTCACTTAGGGTTTCATGCATAAATTCATCAAATGTTGCTTCTTTTGACAAATGCTTGCAAAATATAGTTCTCTGTGCTCAAAACTTACAATTACGCGCTCAAAACTTACAATTACTCGCTCAGGAATGAGGCGCATATATAACGCCATAACCCTTCACCCAAAATAAGTAGGGGACATTCTCCCAAAGAATCACCTCAATTTCATCTGAGTGTAGTTGGTTTAACCTCTAACCAGGAAACTCGGAACCAATTCTTATTTGCATCAACAACCTAGGAGAAATTAGGTTTAACCTTCAATTGTGAGCCAATGCATGAGCCTAAATCATGAGCCAATCATCACAGAGCACTGGGTTTGTACCTAAAGCAAGATGATGTTATGTGGGGGTGCATTTAATTATTTCATTTAATAGGTGGTTACAGAGATTTGGATCTCAAAGTGATATTGTCAGTGTAAACCCATACAGAAATCTTATATATGGCCATATGTGTATACAACTTATATGTCCTATATCGGCATATATGGTGGAAACATCATCACCTATATGTACATATATGTTGAAATATACAAAGGTTTGCCGCTTTTATATATGTGACATATATAAATGTAAAATTGTGTAAATAAATAAAATAGAAATACTGCTACACTAATTCTTGCCTTATGTCAGTTAACAATTCGTCTACAAATTTAAACAAGAATGAATGCTTATGTGTGAGATATTGATGTTATATACAGTACTATTTATGTGATGATAAGTTGTGTAAAGACATATCTGTCAATGAAATATTTGGTAAAATCTTTTTTAAATGTATCCCATATAGAAATCTAATATATGGCCATATATGTATGTATACTCATATATGTCAGATATCGGCATATATGTGGGAAACATCATCACATATATGTACATATGTCAAAATATACAAAAATTGGCCGCTTTTATATATGTGAGATATATTTCCTCATTTTGTAATTAAAATTTTGGTCATATATTTTCAAATATATGTTAAGATTTTTCATATGTATGGCCATATATAGCCATATATTAGATTTCTGTTTTTAAATATGTAATTAACATATATGATAATATATTGTCAAATATATGTTAAGATTTTTCATATGTATGTAGATGTGTCAATGGTTCTCAAATCCATTCTCAGGACTGTTTCACAGTATTGTTGTTGCCCTGAACTAGCTTACCTGAATCAAGCAACCAAGGGCCAGATAATAAGTTTATTCAGTACTAGCACTTGAATACATCAAATACTTGGAATGGTTGTGTGTCCACAGGAGAGGTTTGAGAACAACAGGCTTAGGTCAGTTCTATCTTAATCTAGTTACGATAGCAAAAGTCTGTCTATTCAGGAACCCAGGCTGTTAGGCTAATTTCTCTTTCAGAGACCAGCTTACAAAAGACGTACAAACTGTTTCTTGACATTTATAAGAAGCATTATGCTGTGCTTATTTTGCCATTTGAGCAGGAACTGCAATGATAACATGATTATTACCAGTCTACGATGGGGAACTACAGGACAGAAGTACACATTAAACCTTAGACTGGGACATACAGGGCTGAATGATACATTGAAGGACAACTTGAAAAATGAACCTAGGGGTTAATGACACATTGGTACCGAGTCAACCGTTCTCTGGGATTTGTTTTCATGCTAATCGAATGTGCCCAGTTTTAGTGCGAACTGATAATTACCTTATAATGCTAGTTGTGAGGGCATGAATGAAGTAAAAATAAATCGCTATTACAGACCACTAACAAGGCTCAAAATAGCACCACACTTCCACTGTAGCATAATGAGGGTCCCTACATGCAAACCGAAGCATTGAGAACTTTGTAAGTGTACAGACAGTTTACACTGTAAGCAGGGCAGCTGATAGGGGGGGACAACCGGGTATGTTGTCCCGGGCCCAGTCCTCAGGGGGGCCCAAAATTTTGTTTTTGCACAGTAATTTTTTTTTGCGGGGGGCCCTAAATGTGGAGTTTGTCCCGGGCCCAGAGATTCCTGTCGGCAGCCCTGACTGTAAGCAAATTCTGTTTGATTTTAGGTCAAATTGCCAGCTGTAAGTCTTGCTCATTGATCTGCATTATTCACCACAAAACCTCTTGCCATGGAAGATTCCAAGTTTTGGTAGCAAGGTTTGACTGATCGAGTCTGTTTTCCGAAGATGGCGCCTGGCTGTATACACGAATGGTAATGTCTTTTAAACTATATTTCTAATAAACTGTCTGTACACTTACAAAGTTCTCAATGCTTCGGTATTCTTCGGAATTTCTGGTGCAGAAAATGCATGCCTTGCTTTAAAACAAATAGGCAGAGTGCCGTCAGCCACAGGAACGTTTAATAGAACTTGAGCTGATGTACACTTCATGCATTTATACTGCCCTCATCTGTCCCCTCCAAAACACATCACACCCTTCCCAGATCAAAATAACAAGTTATGATGCCATTCCCCATTTTTAAGAAGTGCAGTGTGGCAAATAAATATATAGCTCCCATAGTCTTAGGTGAATAACTAGCTAGGTATATGATTAAGCTAACAGAGCAACATGGTAATTTGCCAGCCTAACGTTATGACATTAATGTTTATAAATAAAATAACTTACCAACAATTTGCAAGAGCATTCGTGTACAGTACCGTAGCTGTCAGGAATCAATCATTTACTACATGTGTTGACACCTTTAAAGAATAAGCCCAAAATTAAAATGAATTCACCGCCATTTTGAAAACAGCAAAGCCCTGTTATTTTCCAGATATTCAAACACAATCTAGCTATCATAATAAATGAAACCTCTCTGGCAAACAATCATGACAGCAGTAAAAAATCAACCTATCAAAATAAAGGTCCATATCAATGCTTTGCAGTGTAGAAATAAAAAATACAGCCAAAAACAACATTTTGAATCTAAAACATGTGTAAAAGCAAATCATACTAATTAACCAACACTTTATTTATACAGGTAGTTAGGGGAAATATTATGTTTAACATAGTTTTTAAAAGAATGGCCCTCCTAACTTGGATGTCCAAATATGGATTCCTTTTGACACAACCTGTAAAACACAACTCACAAATATGTTGAGCGACTTACAAATGTAATGCACAAATCTGTAAAATGGTTGTGACAAATATAATCACATTGACAAAAACATATCATACCATAGAAAATGACCTCATTTAATAATAGCTAATTATATTATGTTTTTGTTAATTATTAGTTATTTGTTTTTGGACCATGTTATATTTTTGTGAAACTGCATGTATATATTTGTTGACTGTGGTTTTATTTGACAGTTGCATTATATATTTGGACAACTCATCTTTCGCTTCTGACTATACTTATGAGTTTATGTCTTTTAGAATCAAATCAATCTCCTTAAGATACAACCATGGCCCAGTTTAAGCTCCTTGAGAGAGTCAGTTGGTGGTACTTGATCGAGTCCTTGATACCATATATCCTAACAAGTTGTCCAGGATCTCTTGAAGATAACATCACAACATGAAAGATCTTTCACCATTCTTCACAGGGTGCTTTCTGCAGGCTATTTTTCTTTCTACACCAAACCCACCTCTGGGTCTAAATGAAACCAGTCTAAATGAAAGTTCTAGTGACGTTTGGCAAACTGTAGGCTCTTTAGTTAGTTGTTTGATGAGGCTTTTCTCTGGCAACACTTCCAAACAGCATGTGGTTATGTAAGTGTCATCTGACTGTAGTTTATTAGACTTTCTGACCTAAAGACCTAACATCAACATTTCGCTAGCTGTGATCTTTTGAAATTCTTTGGCTGTACAAACCATCCTCTTCACTGTGGGTGGGGTCAATGTCCTCTTCCTGGATGATTTTTATTATCTCCAGTTGCTTTACACTTCTTAATTATTGCACTAATTATAAACGTGGGCATTTGCAACCATTGCTTTTAGACATTTCCTTATTCGTGCAGCTCAAAAACCTATTTTCACACATTATTAGTGTGCAGTATTATTAGTTTTTTTCCATATGGCTGAAAATGGGAATTTGGGCTGTGTGTTAAGATTTCACTCATTAAAATTTCTAGGGGCACCAATAATTGTGGCACACGTTTTGGAGAGAAATACATGTAATCATTTAATTTGTTTTCAATAATTTTAATTCAATTAAAGTCTCAAGTTTTGTAATTATTAAAAAAATGATCAATAGGATAAACAATAAAGACTTTTTTTAACAGCCCATTTTGCTCATATTTTCCAAGGGTGCCTATATTAATAAAGGCCACTGTTTGTTTCAAAAGTTGCGTAATTGATCCCCACTGATGAAATCGGTGGGGTGGACATGGGGTATCCGATGGCTCAGTGGTTAGTAATCATAATTGTAATCAGTCCATTTTTATTCCCAAGTGGGCCACATGTCACTGTGCCCTTGAGCAAGGCACTTTACCCTGTTGTTTAAAGGGCTGTTCACTGTAATTAGCTCTGAATAAATGTAATTCAGTGTCATGGCTCTGGCAGTGGGTTTAATCAGTGCCCTGAATTGACTGATCCGTTAATTGTGCTGTTTCTCCCGGACAAGTCCATTATATCATCATCATCCAGTCACTGGGCTTTTTTATGTTTCACCATTTTCAGCTGTTTGTTGTTCATTTAATCAGCAGTGTGTATAGCTCTCCTGTTTCCCAGTGTCACTCATTGTTCCATGTGATGTTAGGTGTAGTGTTTTATGCATTGTGATGCGCCGTCTCACCAAGGGACTGCGCATCAGGAGACAGCATCAGGAGACAGCATCAGGAGACAGTAGATGCGGAAGATTTCACTGCTTTTCATAAACACAACCTTACAAAATCCTTATCTGTTAGCCCCAATCGGGCGTTAGCCTAAACAAACACTGGTAGTGAAAATAAACTGGAACCTAATCCTGCGTGTCCTCACGCTTGATGCATTTTCGTATTCGCTTAGACTTAATTTCTTGTGCAGACCAAATAATGAATAATATTAATAAAAATGATGGCTAATTAGCCAGCAGCATAGAGCCCTGTATTGCCCTGCTGGTTTGCTTCTAAAGCTAAGCAGGGTCGGGCCTGGTTAGTCTTAGTCCCTGGACGGAAGACCAGTGCTGCTGGAAGTGGTGTTGGAGGGCCAGTAGAGGGCACTCTTCCCTCTGCTCTAAAGATCATTCCCAATGCCCCAGAGTAGTGATGGGGACATCTGCCCTGCGTAGGGTGCCGTCTTTCGGATGGGACATTAAAACGGGTGTCCTGACTCTCTGTGGTCATTAAAAATCCCATGTCATGGCCAAATTCCCAACCAGGCGTCTCACTTCTATCATGGCCACCTAATAATCCACCTCCTTCTTAATTGGCATATATAACTACTCACCTCTCCACCTGATAGCTGATTTGTGGTGAGCGTTCTGGCGCAAAAGGGCTGCCGTGCATCACCCAAGCAGGTGCTACACATTGTTGTTGGTTTTGGTGGGCTTTCCCCCACACTGTGTAATGCACTTTGAGTTCCTTGGAAGAAAAGCGCTATATAAGTTGAATTCATTAATAGTGCAGACCATCCTCTTTAATTTTGTAATTTTATTTTCCTTTTTAGCTTCCTTCGTCGTCAGGTTTCTCCTTCATTACCTCTTCCTCCTCTACTTTCATGCTCACTGGCAAAACTTCCCCTTGGTCGTCGCTCACCTGTCCTGTAAGATATAGTGCACATATGGTCACAATCCACCCATCATATCTTCATTGCTGGACTATAATTGAACACTTATTGACCTTATTACAGTGGGCTGTGTACCTTCAGATCCTCCACCCAGTACAGCCAGAAGAGGACTGGCCACCCCCTTGAGTCTGGCCTCTCTCTAGGTTTCTTCCCAGGTCCCTCCTACTAGGGAGTTTTTCCTAGCCACTGTGCATCACTTGTGTTGGTTGCTTTTGGGGGTCTCATTTGATTGATTGATTGACATATGCAGACGTTAATGACCACAGGTGTTTTCATTCACGCGTAATGCTCTCTTCTGTGTGGTCTCCATTGGACCATAAGCTCGCAAGCACTCCGCCCCGCGCTTTATGTTGCTTATACTTAATGACTCCTTGTAGTCATTTGTTTTGCAAGTCTTTTCGTATACGAAATAATTCTCTTTTAAACCTTCGCTCCTGCCTCCTCCATAGGCTACTCTGCACACTGCGGAATTGTACTTGTCTACTGTACATTTGCAGTGTTAACAATGGAAAAGTCTCTTGTCTTTTGTGTTTTTCTATTCTAAACAACTCTATAATTCAATATTAAAATGAGTAATTACATTAATTGGCACAAAAACAACAAAATAGTCTATTAACAGGTTTGCTTGTATACATGCTTGCGTAGTTGTGTTATGGCAAAAACACTTGCAGGTTTCACCATCTGCTGTAGCTCAACCGGAAAGTTTGAGTCTGAATCCTAAAGTGGCCAGTTAAATCCCCGAGCAGGGCTATAGGCTACATACTATTTTTATGGAATGTTCCTGCTCATGACAGTTTATATATAATCTGCTAAATAATATGTTTAATTTAACTAGGTATACATGTCTCTGTATTAGGCTACTGTATAGCTAGGCCTACTGTCTGAAATAGATTTCCTCATGAACAGCACAAGTGGGTATACATCAGTAAACATGACACCATGTTTACTGATGCCTTGTTTATTAAATTCATTTTTCTCTTAGTTTTTTCTCTTATTTGCCCTTTCCCATTGTAAGAGATTAAATTGATTTTAGATGCATATTACAAATGTTGTACGTATATCCTAGTGGGACAGAAAGCCGTGGAAGGCCACTGTAGTTTATTCGACAGAGATAAACCTAAAAGTAGAATGTTAATGCAGATTTTGTATGTACAATAATCCGTAGGGGTGACAGAAATGTGGAGAAAACATTTTCCTGAGCATTTGTATTAGTTTAAATCATAGCTCATATCTGTATATTTAGCATTTTATTCAAATGCCTTTTTAATCATCATCCAAAGGGAGCTAATCATTTTAGAGTTGAATATATTTTGTTAGGAACATAAAAGTATTGCCCTACCCATATAAAACAATTTCTACAAGTGTGTAAGCTGAATAAACCCAATTTCTGAACTGAGTGGATGACCACTTTCTGCATGAGTTTACGATGATACTCAAATTTCTACAGTAAATAACTTCTCTTACTTTTTTGTTAAATTTGATGAAACCATTAAATTAGAACATAACGAAGTACAGTAAAATGCACCAAAAATAAATACTGTGGTTCCCACTTTCTGTGTACTTTGAATTTGCCACTGCTCATCCCTGGTACACTGTCAAACAACCCTAACCTCAAAGTCTTGTTTAGCACCTGGGGTCATTGTAAATCAAAGCAGCCCAAAGACTTTGATGTGCTGAAATCGTAGCATGGTATTCAGCCTATAGATCATGAACACAGAGGATGTGGAGGTTGGTGATATGAACCATTTACGTCGTGAGTGGTCATCCTCAAACAACCCAGCCCCTGTTTTCCTCTCTGGTAGTGTGCCCCCCACAGGGCCCCCCCGGCTCTCATTTGTTCCTCATTATTTCACACCAGTGGACCCTCCTTCCCTAGTCATTGGTTGCTTCAGTGGCCGCCTCCCTACAGGTCCAATTACCAGTGATCGATTAAGCCAACCAGGCATGTGGGCCGAGGGACGCTTAATCAGCCAAGCCGATCCACGAATGAAAGAGCTGCCTCTTCTGTTGCCTTCTCTGTGCTTCCTCTGGCCCTCACATGGAACATGGGCAGGTGTGTATGTGTGTCTGACTGACCGAGTAAGTAAGGACGAGAACCACACAGTGCGACCACACACTGCAGAAGGTCCCACTTATACGAGCAGCTTGCGTTGTGGAGTGAAGCCTGCCAAGAAGTGCTTTAGGGTTGTCTAGCAGTGCTGAATTCTCGATTGATATTTAGGATGAGGTTAGGAACAACCCTCCTATCCCCGGTCGCCATGCTGGCCTACCCAGCCCGGAGACCCCCTGTTTAGGGAAAGATAATTGCTTTTCCATTCACAGTGAAAAAGGTCAGTTGATACAATGTGGGGGGGGGGGATGCGAATTCCGAGTGGCCTGCTGTTGTATCTTCAGGGAATAAGATAGTTGCCCTCTCAACAAGGGATTGTATAATTTCAAGTAAACTCTATGACATGCTACAGTTTGTGTTACAGAGTTTATGTGGTTTAATACTACACTGCAGTCAGAAGGTTAATCTAATGTCCACTCATCTTATTTATCTCTGTGCCACTCCATTCCCTATTACAGTGTATTTTACCACAGCTGAAACTGTTTAGACAAAATAGTCATGCAACTACAAAGCTTTGATAAAGTAAGAAACATTTTGTCATACAGTATTTGGACATATTGTTAATCAAATTTTAAGAGTTGCTTGTTTTTATTGTTGATGATGATGAGCTGTCCTTAACGTTTTCATTTTGGTCTTTATTGTAATCCGTCTCTTACGTTGCAGCTTCATGTATTTGGTATTTGGTCGGTTCTTAACGTTTTGTTTTGGTTTTGAAAGTAATTAGTAATGCTGTCAGGATATATTGCATTGGGATTCCATTGTGATTTTAAAAGCATCTCTTTCTAAAACATTTGTATTTTGTTTAGGGTACAGTTACAATCAAGGTTAGACATCACATTACTGAGGTTAAGGTTAGGGTTAACATTGCAAAAACAGAAATCCACGTAAAGAAATTACCTAAAGCAATGAATTACTTTATAAATAAACACCTTGCCGCTTGCTGGAATCAAGCTTGTAACCAACAGGGTGGGGGTCAGCTTTTAAACCCTACCAACCACACAATATAACTCTGAATATTCTTACAACTGCACCTAGCCTGGTGACCTGGATAATTAACATTACCATCTTGTACAAAAGCTCTATACCTGCATCGCAAAACACAAAATGTCTGCTGTTCTTAAAAAGCTACTGAATCCTCTAAGTGTATTTCTACATTTAGGGCCCAACATCACTTGCAATATTGTTTTATAAGAAGACTAATTTTGGGGAAGGATATTCCTGCAATGAAATGTTATGAAGAAAATGAATGTCACAGGTGAATCTTAGAACATAAATTTAAGCCTGGTCTCCATTCTTGTCTACATATATGCTGTCACACTGGTAGGTCACAAGGTTGTGGTTTTAGGAATAATAAAGTGCAATGTGTGACTGCACAGGAGTACTTGCACATTGGAAGTGACAACATGTGACAGGGTTTTGACTTTAATGTGAAGAAATTACATTTACTTGTGCAGAATTAGGAATTACACTGAAGCTGAAGCCTCTATGGAAATGTTTGGCCAAACAACACCTTTAATTGTCTGTTCAGAACACATTGTTTTAGTAGACTTGTTCTGTATCCAGTTGTTTTCTGGCAACGTCTTCTTTCATGACCTTTGATGTGGGTCAGGTTTGTACATTCTCTCTGATAGTTGACATTGATTGTGTTGAAACCTCTTTAGATACCTTGGTGTTTCCCTGGAGTTCTTAGAAACTTCAGGAAAGTTTGATGGGATGGCCTGTCCTAGATTGCCAGTGGTCTGGAAATGTCTATAGAGGGATTTACTTAAAATGTATTTCCAATGGTTGTGTATACAGAATCATAATTATGCATTTCTTTCTTCTGAGTACCTCAATGAAGCCTTGGTTAAAATCATGTTAACAAACACCTGTTTGACTAAAACAAAGTTTCAGAACTCAAAGCTGGGTCCTCTGAATTAATATCTTAGACTTTCCTAATAATTTGTTACTATTGGCACTTCCATTCTGAACTTAAGAACTTTGTATCATCAGGGAAATGACATCGGAGCCGGTAAGCATCATACTTGTCGTTCATAACTTTACATAACATTTACATAACATTGCCACACACAAAACTTTTTGCAAGTATAGAGTACATATTTTTTTCTACAGGGTTGCAAATCTTTTTTCAAGTATACATGATCTCTTTTTACAACTATACAAATAATTTGTACAGCATGAAAATCTTTTTTATAAGTATTCCAAAAACTTTTGTACAATTATCCAAAAAACATTGACCAGCATGGTGTAATTTATGAATAGTTTAATCATCAATGTTAGGATATGTATTTTGTCTGGGAAGAAATTCCTGTGCCTCCAGTTTAAGCCACACCTCCAATCTTCTGTTCCAACCCAAGTTGTCACACCTGATTTTTCCAGCATCAATAACAAATTTAGAGAAATAAATATTTTATTGTTTATTTCAGTCTAATATGGGTATATCTAGGGTGTAAACAACTTACATTTTTATCTGAAAACATTATCTTGAAGTCCTGAAATCAGGTAAATAGGGCTGTTTTCAGTACATTTTCCTAACAAGGAATATTGTAGGTATTAAGTCGCTGACAGCCATTCTGGTGTGTTTTTGGGATTACCTTTATATTTGCATATCATCTATGTTTTAATGCAAAAAAAAAAGTCAGACAAATGTCAACAAAAAGGAAACATTTCTAAGTTCTTAGTTTTTTTTAAAAGCTTTAAAACAATGTCTTTGGTTGTCAATGTTAAAATATGTAACTTGAGTAACAAGTGATGATTCGTTGGACCCAGCAACGTTTTTCCACTCCTCACATGCTCCTTGTTTGTGATGTCGTGTCCACTAGAGCTTTATTCTTGGTTTCAGCTGAGAGGAGTGGAACCTGTTGTGGTGATTTGCTTGACTAGCCCATTGACAAATGCCAAGAAGTTGCATTCGGAGATGCCTTTCTGGGCACTACTATTGATTTGTTGAACAGATGTTCTGTTCTGTTGTGCTGTGCCATTCTTTGCCTGTTCTGGCTGCCCAGTTAACTTACACAATTCTTGCAAATCTCCTTTTGTCACAACATTCTCAATCCCTTGACACTATTCTGTGTAGAAAATCTTAAAAATGCCAGTCCTACCAAGGCACATTATTTATTAATTGTCAATGTACCACAGCTAAAGGCTATTCTTAGGCAAAACATACCGCAGAGTACCTGAACACAGTATATATATCAGTAATTTACCACAAACCCTGGTATTTCCTTATTGCTATTTGCCCAACTAAAAAAAATAGCAGTCGATTTGTTATGTAAGCGATGTGTCTCTTTCTCATTATCTGCAATAATACTACAGTATATGTGATTGGATTTAGATTCAAATGTCCCAACACCAAATCTCAGCTTTGGTGCACAACTGTTTTTTACCATAATCAAAGTGCTTTCAGTTTTTTTATATATATTTCCAAACATCTCAACTGATGGGCACTGTTTCCTTTATAAATATAACCCAGTTATAAATGTACCTGAACCATCCTCCTCTATGATTATATTATTGATGGGGATGCACTGACTCACCTCATCCTGAATCAATATATGGCAATAATATTTCATGTACTGAGATGACTGTGGCCCGGAGAAGGGAGTTACCTCCACTCTGTATGGCAACCTGCCTGGCTAATCCTGGGATGAGGTGTGCATCTTGTTTTATATCATTTTGTGTGACACTTAGCAATTATGCCATTAAAAAAAGTGTTTTTGCTGGTTGTTACATTTTTGGTTCTCGTTATTACACGAGAGATATATGTTTGACAAATGTTTAATGTAATAATGAATAATCATTGTGTAATACTTTATAAGTTATGTTCAAATTATGCACAAAAACAATATTATGTCAGATATTCAGAATGTGTATTGCATTATTAATTTCATACAATATAATAGAAATGTATGCACTCACTACTCTAGGGTGTCTTAGTTAAATGTAAATGAAAAATGATTTGCCAATTTATTACATTATAAGAAGTTATTACATTATCAATTCATAAATTATGATATTATTTGGAGCTATTACATTTTGGATAGTTTATTGGATTATCAATTGCTACAGGCTGTGCTTACTGTCTCACAGCACTGTCATTTAAAGTTAAATCAAGCGAAATGTTGTGATACACAGAGGCCAGGAAATGACTGTAGACTTTGAAATCTCTTCTGAGAAACGATTGGTCTGCCAAGCCAAGTCCTCAGCACTGGGAAATGTAATGCGTTTTATCCATGGTCATCACAATGAATGAAGTCCAATCAGACTGGTTACAGATGGGAGGGGATCCAAGCAAATGTCTTTTTTATGAAACACTTTTACTACATTGAAGCTTTTCCTCTCCAAAATTTGGCAGCATTTCGTTTTCTATCTCAACTATTCAGTGTTCCTTACAGCTGAAATAGGTTCTGATGACTGAAATACTGTAAACTAAAAAACACATTTTGAAAGAGTTCATTATTATTTTACCAGTCGAGGTGTGGAGGACACCTGCAGGTAGAAGAACGTTGCGGTACTCTCTCAGAACACCTTGATCCAGATGTGTGTGTGTGATGACAGAGTAAATTTGACATGACCAGATGAAGGTGTTATTGCACAGTAATGAGACCTCACAAAGGTTAGATATCTTGTTTTTCGACTGGATGCATTTATCGAAATGCTCTTTATTGGGCCCAAAATAGTCCTTCTTTGAAAGTACAAATAATGAAGCCCGAGAGACATTTTATGTTTGAAATCCACGCTTTGATACAGTTATGCACCAGAAAGTCAAGGATACTTTGAAAACAAATTCCGTTTTTTAGTTTATGTAAGAGACCTGTATTTAAAATGAAAATAACACGATGTATTATAAATGGGGAACACTGCATATTGAGAGCCAGCGGTAGCCAGGTTGGAGGGTTTATTTAGCAGCCTGTGGGCATAAGGCTACTGCTAGCTGGTAGTGGGAGCCAATTAAATTGGGAATCAATATTTTCTCTTTCCACCAGAGCTCTACTGCTTCTGTCTCTGCTGCACTGCTCTCTCGCTACACTCCATCGCTCCCTCTTCCTTTTCTTTCCTCCTCTCCCTTTATTTTCTTTATATTTTTCCCGTTCTGTCTCTTTTATCATCTCGTTTTTTTATTCTCTCTGCCCCGTCTGTCCTCACATCACTGCTCTCTTCTCTCTCTGTCTTCCATTCACTCTCTACCTGACTCTACCATTTTCTCTACCTCTGCCTTCCTCTCTCTGTCTTCTTCTAAGAGACATACAAGACTACTGTATCATCTACTTTAGGATGCATCAAGGAGTTGCTTATTTGCTAAGTCTGTATGTTATCCAATGGGATTCTGTTTTAATAACAATGTGGATCAATGGCATTATTAAGCAATTGCTACCTGAAGGCAAATAATGCGGAGGCTTTTGAGTGGGTATTTCCATTTCTGCATGTGTGCAGCTTTTTATATTTCTGTTTGTGCGTCCAGACAGTTTGATCAAGACTGCTTGAGGTTTCTGACTGAGGCAGTTGCAGCCGACTTAGGAATCATATTAGACTGCTCAGTCGACAGCAAGGGAGCGTAGAATGTAGTAACAATATATTGCAGTATGCCATATTCTTATCTTCACACTTTGGCATTCACACTTTTGGTTGAAACCTGACCCTTGAGTATGAAAATCACAATACTTTCTCCAAGTAGTTTGAGTACTGAGCTGAGCCGAATCTCCTAGAACCAGTAAACGCTATTCTTGGAAATGTATAAGTAATGTGCCGACCTCTGTTCCCCTGTAAGGTTTGTGGATTTGTCTTGTGTCGATAAATGAAAGTGTTTCACAACGAGGTCCCTGGAGTTTCTGAAAAATTAATGAAGAGTCATTTTGTCCACGAGGCCGCTTCATCTCTCTCGCTCTCTCACTTCCTATCCAATAGGAATCTTTAATCACCGAATCACATACAGACACGCATCTCTCCCATTTGGCCACACACACACGCGTACAAATGCTCTAACACACACTGTATGGAGCGCACAGACAGGTATCTCCAAGTAGCAGGGCCTCTGCGTCCCAGTGAGAGGCGGGATCTGTCTAGATGAGAGAGATTGGGCTCGCTGCGATCACATTTTCACCGCGCTGAAGCCGAGCTCCACACACTCAGGCATTAAACATGCATGAGGCTGTGCTGTATGTAACGGATACTAAACTGGAGTGCTATCTGCTCACCAACAACCCTAACAGGAATGGAGCAGAGTGAGTGGAGAGGGGGTACAATCTGCTTATTGTTGCCCACCGACTGTGCTTCGCGGTGGGGGCCTGTGTCCCGCAGTGCTGGCCTACCATGTTAACCCACCAGGATGGATAACACTGTCAAAGAGCACACAGACGATGACTAATCTTAGAGATTACATGAACTGCTCAAATCTTGGCTCTCCCTTCACAGCATGTGGTCTGTACCAATGCAAATGTGTCAAAACACAATCCGACTCTGTTTTCGGAGTGTGATGCTTGCCGTTGGCAGTTGTGTATTAATGTATGTGTCATTTTAAAATAATTTTCTGCAACTCTGGTATGATCCCATGGTGAATAGTGAATGAATGACAGACAGTATAGATGTCATTAATATGGTTACCGTTGTCAACAGCTGATTTAGCTAAATATGAAGCCATTAATTATCACACAGTTTGGCTCCTTAGTAAACCATACTGAAAAAAGAAATCCCCTGATTAAAGTCTACAGACCCTTGAATATTTGGCCTTATTACAGACACACAAAGTGACTCATACAGGTTAAAATGACAATTAAAGGTTAATTTCCCACACCTGTGGCATTTTAAATTGCATTAGTGTCCGTGTATAAATAGTCAATTAGTTTGATAGCTCTCACGTGGATGCACTGAGCAGGGTAGATACTGAGCCATGGGGAGCAGAAAAAACCTGTTAGTAGACCTGCGTAATAAAGGTACGGAACTGCATTAATTTGAAACTGATATAAAAAGATATCCAAAGCCCTGCAAATGCCAATCAGTTCTGTTCAACCACTTATTAAGACGTGAAAGATTTGGGGATCTCTTGATACCAAGCCAAGGCCAGGTAGACCAAGAAAGATTTCAGCCAATGCATGCCAGAAGAATTGTTTGGGATACAAAGAACATCCCACAGGTAACCTCGGGAAACACACATGCTGCTCTGGAAAAACACGGTGTGGTTGTTTTAAGGAGCACAATTCAATGATAATTGAAAAAGAATTAGCTGCATGGGCAAGTTGCCAGAAAGAAGCCTTTACTGCTCCAGTGCCGCAAGAAATTCTGATTACAATATGCCAGACAACACCTTGACACGCCTTACAGCTTCTGGCACTCTGTAATTTAGAGTGATGAGACCAAAATAGAGCTTTATGGTCACAACCAAGCACTGTGTTTTGAGAGGGGTCAACAAGGCCTATAGTGAAAAGTATACTATCCCCACCAGTGTCCACAGAGCGCTGCTCTTCTAGTTTTTCTCCGTCCTTATCCACAGCAATAAATCCAAGGGACAACACGATAAAGTTACTTATTTACTTCAATATAAAATAAAAATGTTGTTGTTACAGCTTACAGAAACATTTGGCCATTCAAAAGTTATCAAATTATTTAATTCAAATCATTAATAAGAAAAAGAGAATCACAAAGAGTGAGAGAGCGGTCAGAAAACTGTGTTGCTCCATTCGCCCTTGCCTTGATTTTTACAAAATGCTCCCATTATCCTCTGCCAGATCTAGAGTCAATTAATAGTGCGTATAGTACTGGGAAGTAATTATCTAAATATTCAAATCTCAACATTTACCAAGGTAATGTATATTCAACTTGACCTTATCTGTACACATTTTAAGTTTAAGGAATCAAATTATTATATTAGTGTAAAAATGAATTGTAAATACCAAAATGTAAATAATACTTCAACAATCCTTCCAATTTCCTATACAAAAATAAAATGTATAATCACTGTTGTTTACACATGAAACTGAATTTTACACATTAATTAATCAAATACTTATATTTACTTATCAATAAACTACATTTAGCCACCTACACCCACTGTGAAGTATGATGGTGGCTCACTGATGTTTTGAGGGGGTGTGAGGGACGGGGAACCTTGTGAAAATTGATGGCAAGATGTTATCGGACAATACAATTTGCATACTTCTGCATGAAAGCTGTGCATGGGACACTCTTGGACTTTCCAGCACAACAAGGCCAAGTTCACCTTCCAGTAGTTACAGCAGAAAAAAGTGACGGTTCTGGAGTGGCCATCACTGTCTCCTGACCTTAATATCATTGAGCCACTCTGGGAAGATCTCATACAAGATGACCAAAGATTTATCATGACGTGGAGGCATTTTTCCAAGACGAATAGGCAACTATCACAAACGTCTGCACACTGTCAATGATGCTAAAGGGGGCAATACACCGTATTGAGAACTGAGGTATGCAAACTTTTGAACAGGGGTCATTTCATTATTTTCTTTCGAGTAGTAAACCTTTGAGCACAACTGTACATTTGTAATTGGATTGAATTATATTTTTTTGTATTAAGACAAGACACCTACTCTAACTTGTTTTTGTTTCTATTTTGTTTGTTTCTATTTTAACAACCAGCCTTTCGAAGGTGCCATTTTAATGCCTTGGTAAATAGAAATAGTTAGCTAGTTAGTTACACACTGCAAAAAATCCTGTCTTAAAAATCTTGTTCCATTGGCAAAAAAGTATATTTATCTTGTATTCAGGTTAAAGAATCTAACCATCCTTAAAATAAGACATATTTACTTAACAAGCTATATTTGTATTAGATAATTACACTTGTTTTTACTAAATATGCCCTGAAAATCTGTGTAATTTTTCTTGTTCCATGGCAGATTATTTTACTAATTACAAGCAAGAAATACCTTGTATTCATAGTTTATTTACTTGTTTTTGTAGAGTCATTTTTTGCAGTGCAGGATCAGCTAGATATCCTGTATTAAAACTGACAACGTATTTTCTCCTCTAGGTTTTTAAAATATGTTTTGTTAACGTTAGTAATCGCAATGGCATGAACATTTTTTTGACACTTTCAATTTATTGAAATATATCATTTTTGAGTATAATAATTTGTTCTTGTACTTTTAATTGAATGTAACCAATATCTGCAGGTAATGTTTAAAGAATAGTGCATAGATAGACAATCTGCATGAAACAGTCGATCTGAGTGTTGGTGCTTCCCTCACAATAGAATTAGAATGAAACGGAATGGAATCTTTAAATACAGTATAAATCCCCCCGTATGACTTTTTGACATGTCAACTTTAAAATCATGTAACTTCAGTTGTGATAAAGATATCTGAATGATTGAAAAGGATTTGTATTCAGGTAAACAGGTGAACTTGTAGTTACCAAATATTTATTCAGCAAAGAAAGTTGAAATTTTATCATGTGAAGGGTTTCCCAAGGCTGCCAAACAACCTTGGGAAACCAACAGCATGAATATGGTAATGATTCTCTGATGAATTTCAGAATGCACCAGTACATCTGCAAACCATGCGCATAGCAACACATGGCTCCTCTACAGGTCAAAAGTAGACCAATAATGTGCAGACCGGTCATCTGGCATTTTGTGCAAATACAGATCGGCTGGACTTGATGTGACAAGACCTCCCGGGCATCGTCAGAAATGCCAGGATTCAAACCCTGGCCACCGTGATGCAGTTGTCACTGAGGCAGCAGCTTAGACAACTGTGCTACATGGGATGCCCTGGGACAGAAAACCTTCATACATATTCAACACCAGCAGGTATTATTGCAAACCCTTAAGATCATGTGAAGCTACCTTGATTTCCATGCCTGCTAATAGGACTACGAGAACCTAGCGATGAGCACAGAAAATGATTTCACCTACAGACGTATGCTTACATTATTCATGCTCATGTTTCTGATGTGCCTTGCAGTGTTGGAATGCCCATTGTAGAGTCAAATCTAAGTTATTAATTTCAAACTTTTGGATGTTTCAATCCTGTACGGTATTCAGCCTTGGGGTACAATCAATCCCTTACCTGGTTAGCAACTTCTGCTTTCATTATCACCTGAAATGTAGGGGGCTGTGCATGGAGAGGTCTCCTCCAGCAATGTAATGAAAATTAATGAGAAAGCTGTGAAATCCTCATCCTGGGTTGAAGTGGAGACGCAACATGCGTTTCCACCCACATTTCATCAGCATCACATCGCCAGCATATTCATGCAGGACCACTGTTCGTTTTAGAGACTCTGTATCACCCTACTAACCAGTATGCAAATCATTTCCCAAAGTACGCCTGGACTCCAAGTACCCCTTTTTGCATTCTTCAGTATAATTCATTCAAATATTTTAAGTGTGATTTCCTCACACCCTGGAGCACTATGTCTTTGTGACAGAGATGAACCAGATTAGGGTTGTTCACAGATAAATACTACCAGTAAGGGTGGACGGGTGGTGGGATAGATAGATGACGTCTGGTGCAGTGCTGATGGATGAATTGTAATAAGGGTTTATAGATGGGCCATAGTCTGAATATCTGAAGTGGGCTGTGTTGTTTAGCACAGATGGATGAGCTAGTCAGAAAGAATAGATGGATTGTGCTTCGGCTAGATGTATGATGTTTACATACGTAGTGGGTGAACACTACTAAAAAACGGTAAATGGCAGTAACTGGAAGTAGATATACCTACTGGTTAATTCCTTTGTATGTATGCTGTGAGCTTTAAGGAGCTAATAGTTCTGCCAGGCTGTTCTCATATAGAGGATACATCACTGGTGTGTAATTGCAGGCACCAGATAATGCACGCCAGTACCGTTACTGTTTCAAATGCAATTTTAATCTGTCCAGTAGGGGCAAGATGAGTAGCCAACCAAAATCAGCATGCAGCAAACGTTGAAGCAAACATTTCACGATATAAAAGGTGTAACGCAGGTGCAGGGAGAAAATGAGACAAGCGTGAAGGACTTGAAAATAAATGGTGTTTACTCACGAAAAATCACAAAAGGACCTTGTGGGTCAAAGGGACTATGTTTGAATCCGAAATGTAGAACAATACAACATAAAGCAACTAACAGTAAAACAATGTCTGACAGCTACAACCAACACAAACAGGAACTAAACACACATACTAATAGGATACCAGGATGTAGCTGTGTGCTGATTGATGGCGATCTATTGGCTGGACATGAATATACAGTCAGGTGAGTAAAAGTTTAAACTAGAAACCTGACACAAAACATAAAAGGGAATCTGACATGTGCACCCCAAAGGCTCGGACCCAGCCGAGCAAGACTCCCCCCCCTCAGGAGGGCCACCACCAAGCGCTGAGGACGGAGGGAAGGCAGCCAGAACCCTCCTCGGATAGATCCCCCCGATGAAGCCCCCCATTTGAGTTCTGATGATGCTTGTTGGGCAGGCAAGTACCGGGAGCTTCTGATTTAAAAGCATATGCATTTAGCTTTGTAAAATCTAGCTAGACAGTGAGCAGTAATATCTATGAACCCAACTCCAATATTACATTTCTATAGGAATGCTAATACAATCAACGACCTTAATCAAAGGCCTTCCCATCATTTAGTGATATAATGAAAAGATCCTGATTGGGGAACCTTGAAGAGCATGATATGGTAAAGGGATACCTGATGTTGAAGAATTGATTTCTGTTGGCATTTACTTCAGCTACCTGCTGACAGAGACAGTACACCAGGATCAAGTACCATCAGCAGCCTTTCAAAGCAACGTTTTTTTAACAATTATGAATAGTACACCGCGTTCCAAATTATTATGCAAACTATATTTTACATTGATTTTTCTAAATAGTTGATGCAAATGACAGTCAGTATTATTTTCAAGTCACCAACCCTTAGGGTATAAGTCAAATTTCATTGAACATCTCATCCAATGAAAACAGTATTAAAAAAAACCTCAAAATACACTGTTCCAAAATATTATGCACAACAGAGTTTCAAAACATTTATAGGCCAATTGTTGAATTTGCAGCATTAGGAGGTCATATTTACTGAAATCATAAGATATTTTAAACACATCTTTAAACACATCTTAACAGGGCAAGTTACATGTTAACATAAGACCCCTTCTTTGATATCACCTTCACAATTCTTGCATTCATTTAACTCGTGAGTTTATGAAGAGTTTCTGCTTGAATGTCAGAATAGCTGTCAGGATGTCAGAATAGCATCCCAGAGCTGCTGTTTTGATGCAAACTGCCACCCACCCTCATAGATCTTTTGCTTGAGAATGCTCCAAATGTTCTCAATAGGGTTGAGGTCAGGGGAGAATGGGGGCCACACCATGGCAGCCAATGACACAGAGGTATTCTTTGCAGCATGAGATGGTGTATTGTTATGCATGAAGATGATTTTGCTACGGAAGGCACGGTTCTTACCGTGGAAGAAAGTGGTCAGTCAGAAACTCTATATACTTTGCCGAGGTCATTTTCACACCTTCAGGGAACACAAAGGGGCCTACCAGCTATCTCCCCATGATTCTGGCCCAAAACCATCCACTACTCCATCCATCTGTACTATCCAGGGTTGTACGGCACTCCGTAAACAAGACTGTTTGAAAATTAGTATTTCTGGGCCCACTGCATATGTTTCTACTTGTGAGCATTGGTTAGGGGTGGCCGAATAATAAGATTATGTACAACCGCAACACCTTGATGTTTGCGGGACCCCAAAGGCACCAGCAGCTTCAAATACCTGTTTGCTGCTTTGTAATGGCATTTTAGCAGCTGCTCTCTTAATCTGATGAATTTGTCTGGCAGTAACATTCCTCATTATGCCTTTATCTGCACAAAACCGTCTGTGCTCTGAATCAGCCACAAATCTCTTCACAGTACGATAATCACGCTTAAGTTAATGTTTTCACACCTCGTCCAAAGGATTGCACCATTTGATGCTTTTCCTCAGCAGAGAGATCCTTTTTCTTTCCCATATTGCTTGAAACATGTGGCCTGCTTAGTAATGTGGAACATTCTTCTTAAGTAGTTTTCCCTTAATTGGGCTCACCTGGCAAACTAATTATCACAGGTATTGGAGATTGATTTCAGTGATCCAAAGAGCCTGGAGACACAATACAATCCATGAGTTTGATTGAAAAACAAAACATTTAATGTTGTTGACACTTGGAATGCGGTGTATTGCTTGAACAAAGAGTGCTGCTGGTTTGTTCATGGACAGAATAAATAGTAGACTACTCTCTGCTCACTCAGTTGGATATCTGACGTGGTTTATTTTTAAATGTAGCTGTTTTAAGATTAATCATAAATTATTTTGAATTAGGGAAATTACTTAAATTTTAAAGTAACATTTTGAAAGGGTATTGCTATCCTCTTATCACAAGAAATCACAGGAAAATCGTTCTGGTGTTGTGGTGTTCCAAAAGGTTTTTATTGTTTCTTGAATTTCTTCAAGAGCAATCTCAAAATTCAAGAAGTCAGTGCTTTTAAGTCAATGAGAAGAGACACTCCTCCAAAATGTTATGTGTGTTTGAAAGATTAGAACCAGCTTTTCATGTGTACATGTCTTCATAAGACTGTCAGAATCTGTCATTTATGTCCTCAGGAGATAACATTTTCCCCAGTTACAGTCTTGACAGCGTGGATCAAATAAGCACTCTAAAATGTACATACTGTAGTTCCCGGGTCATAAGCTTATGTGGCTTGTTGCAGAACTCAACATGTTTTAGTTTTGCAAAGACAAAAAAATATATACTTATTTCAGAGAGATTTGATTTAATTTCAATTTTAAAGCAGTTATTTTGATTTAAATGTTTTTCCCTAGTTGGACGCCAGACAGTGAATAATTAATAAAGCATGGACAGATGGAAAAAAAATCTTAGCTGGTGCCTCATAAATGTCAGGTCCAATTATCCAATCTCTCTGGTTTGAAAAGGAAGCCTCAACCACTTCTGGTGAGCAGGGAGGAACACTGACTGTCAAACAGCAGGATACATGCTCTGCAACACATCCTTACGCAAATCTTTGTCCTTCCGTCCATGCGTCGAACCGGCCTATTCCAAATTCCTTCCGCAGTTGTCGTGTCAAACTCACTGACATTCTCCAACCTACTTAGCAAACCATGGTTCATTTGAAGTTCACCTTCATCTGTTTCAAATGTTTTAAACACTGTTTCAGTATTTCACTATGTTCAGCTAATCTGTAAAAATACAATATGAAAGGTTCATTTTATGTAAAATAGGATAAATCATATAAGAATTTTGAAAGTATCCAAAGGAGAAATGTTTAGAAAGAATTGCTCTGCAGCACTTTTCATCTCTCCCCCAGTGTAGCCATTAACTGAATGTACAACACAAAATATATGGAGACTATGAAAGAAGACTAAGTCTTCTTCAGTGGGCACTACCTGCTGTTTGAAGAAGTTCCAGGGCTTCCCTATCTGTCACCAGCGGTGTAATGGAGGACCGGGGAGCACCAGAGATATACCTTCCATTTAGAACCACACACCACCATCCTATCCCTGCCTGCTTCTGCCTCATACCATATTAACAGGCCTATTTGGAGTTTTAATCACCCTCTCCATCATCTGTGGACTTCCCAGTGGGTGGCCGCCAGGCACAACTGGAACCCCATGGATGCTATAGTCTAATTTTAACCCCAGCATGTCACTGGACCCCACAGTGTAGCGGTGCACATCCAAGCCAGGCAGACTCCATTTTGGGGATCTCGGGACGATTTCATCAATTAGCCATTGGATGGTGCTGTGTCACTGGAAAACTGCATAAAATCACAGAGTGTGTGGGAGAGCTCTGGCCTGTGGAAAGCTTGTGAAAGTCACTCAGTATTTTCCAGGAACTTACTGACAAGATATTTACTAGATAGTGCATT
This sequence comes from Umbra pygmaea, assembly GCA_016801145.1. Lineage (NCBI taxonomy): Eukaryota > Metazoa > Chordata > Actinopteri > Esociformes > Umbridae > Umbra > Umbra pygmaea. Next base: position 77,552 of record JACXGM010000216.1, read on the forward strand.
TATTTAGGGGTTTTATATCAAGAATAATTAATCCAACAAATATAATTTTTAATTTAACCTTTGTGTCACAATAAAAAATATCTTGCACCTTCAAATGTGGGATATGTTGTGTCAAACGAATGGTACAAATCCCAATACAATCCTATTTCATTCCAGGTTGTCAGACTACAAAATGTGGAAATGTCAAAGGAGGTGCATACTTACTGCAAGGCAATGTATAGTTGTCCTCTTTAATGTTCATTTTAAATATCCAATCACCACTATAGCTTGTTATTTAGCAAAATAACTTTAAAAATCTGCAAAGTGATTCGAAGACATGATAAAAGCTAAAATTTTACAACATAGAGTGGTCCACTTTTTACCTGACAAAATAAATTAATTTGAAGGTACGAATATGGGCACATTTACTTGCATGCAAGTCCAAGTGTATAACACCAATGCTTTTCATTAATCCCTAATTTTGTTGACTGCAATTTGGAAAAAAAATGCAAATACTTCTACCTCTTGGTCTTTCCACTAATTCTGAAAACATCTGGGTTGTTGACCAGTTGTTCCTGAATTACTCTTTGGAGCCAGTAGTGGGCACTAAATCCCCTTGACAAATGCACTGCACATTTCTAGCTTCGACATCTACAAAGTGGGCAGGAATTAATTACAAGTAGGGGCTGTAGAGATGATGTTGGTTCCTCACTCACAATGACCTTGTTTAATCACTGGCTGATTATTCTTGTACAAAAATCAAAAGCCATGAACAAACTCCTATCGCCGGGGGGGATTGTGCTGAGGCAGCAGGTAGTGGGACGTTCGCTGGGTTCTGGATGGATTGTGGTGCTCTGCCCAGGATCTGAATGGCTTGTCTGGTTTTAAGTGGTGGAGGAAGGGAGGGAAAAATAAAAAGCGACGACTAACTGCTTTCATGGGGGGTGACTGTGTGGTCTCTGGGGATGCCTCGATACGTTTTGGGAGGAAAGGGTGCTAGCGGTCGTAGCTTTGGTTGTCTCTCTAAACTTTGCCCAGCCACATTCCTCATTCTTGCCTAGCTCGTGCATCATTGAGGCGGAACAGCATAGAGGACAGCCAGGCTGGCACAATATCTTCAGTTTCGGCTTTTCTTTCTGCTTCCGATCTGAGCGCTCTTTGGAAACCCATAAATACTTCCAGTGATAATATCCCATTGGGAGGTGCTGGCCCTGCTGTTTGCCTGTGGAAGGATCCAGAACCTGCCAGCTTTCTCCCCTCATGGAGCCCTTTGGGCACACATGTAAATATATGTAAATATAATACATTTACTGTGTAATACAGTATATGTACTGCATATATAAAGAAATAACGTTTTGTATGTGGGTTAGGCGCGTTTCTGTGTGTGTCTGGTGAAATTCTGTCACATGTCAGACCCCATACCCCCTCTCACTTCCAGTCCTCCACCACAAAGGGATGATGAATGTTGTGTATGTTAAACGAAAGATACAATACACAGAGGAAAGAGATGAGCTGGCCTCACAAGAGAGAACAATTTACATCTTTCTCTTTCCATATATACCAGGATGCTATCATTATTGCCATTACACTTGGGGCAGGCATTCCATTTGAAAGGCATTGCACTCTGAATATTTGACAAGCAAGCGAGCATTTGATGACACTACGGACAGACTCTGTGATGATGATGTCCCACTCAGTATTCAAAAGCTCCAATATTGGATTGTACCACTGTGATTCCACATCCATCCCATTTTCTTTTGACCCTCCTCCCCTGTTCCTCTCGCTCCTCTTCCTTCCCATCGCACTGTGCCACAACCATGCCAGATCCATTTCCTCAAATCAATTTCAATGCATGACTAAGTGTGATGAGGCAGCCTTAGCCTGCACCTATTACCATTTAAAACATGAATGTACTTTCTGATATGCTTACAGGTGACAATGCAATAAAAACAAAAGACAATATATTCATTGCCATGCTTAGTTATCCACCATTTCAGGTGAGACGGACATCCATGTACAGGTAACAGGAAAGCCTTATTGGGTTAGAGCATTGTGTCAGTAAACAAAAGGTTGCTGGTTCAAATCCCTAAAGGTACACTGTTAAATAATAGTAAAGGATATTTGGTACCAAGTTTACTGTTTTCCTAATGAGACTCTGCTGACATATGCTATTTATTGCAAGGCTATTTTTTAGCAGCTAACCTCTTTTTATGCTATGGAAATCTGGTGCCTGTCTGCACAGTTGGTGACGTGGCTCAGAACATTTGATTGATTTCTGCAGCAGGGTAATGCAATCTTAACCAGTTTTTACACTTAATGAGGACAGTATGCTATTTCATAACTAGCTTTAAGTATTATGTATCCTGAATAAAAATGAAATTTTTTTTGCACCCAAGCTGCCACAGGGCAGGCAAATTACAACACCATTTCCTGGAAGCATACACTAGGCCATGACTATGAGGACATGACAGTACATGTATTCTGTCCCTATTCTCTATAACTACACTGCTCAAAAGATATATGTGAACACTCAAATCACACATATGGTCTCGATGACTGGAATATTTAAAAATCAAAATCTTTACTTTACATTGTGTTAGTCATTGAGAACAAACTGACGCAACAACGGTCAATGGAAACTAAAATCATCAACCGATTGAGGGCTGGATTCAAACTCACGCCAAACATCAAAGTAAACAATTGAAATCCCAGACTATTCCAACTTGCGTGAATTTCACCATGGCAACTCATAATGTGACTTAGAAGTTTGTATGGCACACACGTGCCTGTATGCACAACAAAGTCTTGGCATGTTCCTGTTGAGATGAAGGATGGCGTCCTGGGGGATCTCCTCTCACACCTGGATCAGGGCATCAGTGAGCTCAATTCAATGACATCAATGCCTTCGTCATCCGGTAACTGCCTACGTACTTTGGCCACAAGGCCAGGCATTGTTCTTCACCAGGAGGAACCCAGGGCCCACTGCACATAATTCCCACAGTGGCTGCTGATGCTGCAGATCACCTTGATTCCCCTCTGAGCATTGAAGAGATTGTTGAGTTTCTCAAATCTATGCAAAAGCTCCAGGTCCAGACGGGTTTCCAACTGAGGTCTCTAAGACATGTCACATCCAACTTGCCCCTTTACTATTAATAATGTCACATCCAGCTTGCCCCCTTACTATTATCAATGTTTAATGTCACTTGGTTTGTTGCCTCCTACCCTAACACAAGCGTCAATAGCACTTCTTCTTAAGAAGGGGAAGAACCCCCCCCTCCTATTCTTCATTCAGGCCTGTAGTGGGGGGTAAAAGGTTACAATTAAGATGCACTTATGAAGTTAAAGCATTCATAATTAATATTACCTTTCCTCCCCTGTTGCAATAGTCTGGGTTAAGAACAGAGGAATGCTTAATAAATGCCTATAGAGGATTTATAGAATAGACGTTGTTGATATTTCCTATCTAACCATCTGACCGCATAATGATCATTTATCCGTGTGTAAACAGCTACGGAAAGAAATACCACAGCGACCCGGGAAACTAAAGCGTTGCCCGCGAGTCAGACAAAGGAGCATAGGCTACCTAGCTTGAACTGTGTGCGTGATAAACGCTGAAACTTTAGAGCAGACCGCAACAAGATAACTTACATTAATTAATATCCCATTAATACTCCACCGGAGATGTTCTGGGAAATGATTTAGAATGTCTATGCCAGAACTTAGTAAATGAATAATATTTAATTCCAATTAAAGGCCTAAATACAACTCTTTAACCGGACACAGAATTATACAATAATACCAAGAATTAACTATCATCTAACCCTTCTAAAATATGATCTACGATCTAAGCATATCTTATACGTTCGCAGACGTGTGGCCAGGAGAGTCGTTACAGAAATCTCATCAGTTTAACCTGAAACAAAGACTTATATTTCCCTTCGAGAGGGGCCGCCCACAAACTCCTGCTGCATACGAAATACAGGTCAGTTCACTGGCTGGAATTTGAGAATAACAGAGTACATTAACAATTAGATTGTGTCGCCTTGGTGGCGCTATCCGGGAACAAAAGGACTGTGTTATCACATTTTGACTATGCTTCCCTGTAGAAAGCTAGCATTAATCTCTTCTAGTCGCTCTGTGGAGAAAATCATAATGCCTTGCATGTAGTAAAACCAAAACTCCCTTTATGGGATGATCCAGCAAGCCCCAAAATGATATATCATGATATACAGTATATTGTTGAGATATCAGCTTCTTGTTTGACTACTCATAGTGGGGGTTTTGGCCGCTGTGGTATCTCTGAGATGTTTTAATGAGGACTGGAAAATCAACACATCGTTCAACAGTTGTGGTCTTCATAATGAGGCTGGTCATGGAAGTAATCCCAACAGGTGTAGTTACGGATGGTGGCCAGGTGGAGGCGCTGGTCAGGGCCTTGGCTGGTGGTAGTTGGTGTCCTTTGCTGGTGTTACCCCCTTTCTTCTGTCGACGACCATGTGCTTCCCGGCCAGAATGTGTTTTCCCCCCCGCAAGGGTGCAATTTCAGGTTCCCATGAGTAGAGTGGGTTTAGCAGGAAATGTTGATCGCCCGTAGTAGAGAGTACATTTCACAAATACAGCACTCAATTTTAAACATTTTGATAGCAGTTAACATAGACATGTGATGAATGTAACATTATGTAACATTGTTAGCCTTGTACCATTTAAAGTTAATTGATTTTAAGGTATTACATGTGTACAATAATATTTTGTATTTACCAACATGAGAGTCTCATTCAAAAACCAGCCAGTGAAGTGATCCCATAAGATTACCTGGTCCTTAATGACCAGGCCTATAAGATGAACGGTGGAACAGTTGGGGAAGCCCCTGCTCGGGAAAAGACAAAAGGAAAAATTACATAAAAAGGAAAAATTACATAAAAAGGTACAGGTACACATTTTTTTTTGAACTATACAATCATCACAGTGGACAACCATTCTTCATGGTAAATTCTGTATATTGTCACCCTTGAACCAATTCTAGTTTCAAGGGAAGCAATAATATTAAAGACTGCATGGCGAGATCCAATAACTCTTGCAGTGAACACCCTCTGTGCATACATTCTCCAATCCAAAAATTGTGTTCCGTTGTGCGTGTCAGACTAAAAACAATTTTTCTACATTTAAACAGGGTTTCCCGCATCTGTCCTGATGTGTTAGAGGCTGGGAACCCGTAGCCCGTTGGATAGTCAGTCTGAGCCGCGCAACATTAATGTTAATTAATCTATAGTTGTTATAAAATAAGTTATCAGCCCCTAAGAGGCCAGTAACATCTGAATTTAGGCCCCGCCTTGTGAATGAGTGGCTTGGACAGCTAGTCTGTCCTGGTAATCTGGAATCCAAACGAGACCAGAAAAATCCTAATGTAGGCCTCACCTTGTGAATAAGTGGCTTGGACAGCTAGTCTGTCCTGGTGATCTGAAGTTAGGTCCTCAGTGTATGTCTCTAAGCCCAGAGTTTGTTCTGTCATCACTGCTACAATGAGCCTTGAATGCTGACAGGACGTTGGAGTGGTTGTAAGACACATGGATCATAACTAAATATGCATTAATGTAATGGGGTCCTGTTAATGTCTCTATTAACAAGACCCCTGTTAGGGACAAAATATGTTTTTGTCACTGTGTTGGTCTGTGGTACTCGCATGTAGTGAGGTTAAAATACCTGTAGTGTGGATCATCTTTGCGTGTATCCAGTGTGTGGTTTAGAGTACATAACCTGCCCTGTGTCTGAATAGTCACCTGTAGGGACAGTTAGTTTGTGCAAAGCACTGACAAAGTCATGATGTGTTCTATTTTGAAGCAACCAACATGTTGTTGGTTGTGGTGGCAACAATCAGAACTGTTGTGTTGTAACACCTTTGAGTAATCCCATTAATAATAATAATGGAATAGAGATTGTATTCCCGAATATAGAGATTGGAAACCCGAAATTTTAGATGTATGTGAATGGATGCTGGGAAAAGCACCCATTTTGTGTGTATGGAAAAAAACATCTCTTGACTATGCTTGGCTGGGAGATGAGTGGATCCTCAATTTCCCAGCCAGCATTTCGTGTGTGTAGCCCCCCGTTACCGGCTAGGTGTCCACGATGGCCAATTGCCAAATCTGGTGTGGGCCGTTTCACCACCGTACGTGCAGCTACACCGTCGGACCTTGAAAGGGCACCACACCTCTGCTCCTCTCCTTAAGTACATGTAACAGAAAGGACAGACACATACACAGGACAACATTTAGTGAACATAAATCCTAGTTTCTATTTATGTTAAGAGATGATTGGACAACATCCCAACAATTTTCTCGTTTCAAAACAAAATTCTCCAATCTGAATTTTCCATTTTTGTAAGCATTCGAAATTGAGCCGGTTGATCAGTCCGACTCGACCCGAAAACCCATCATGGTTAATCAATTTTGAGGGAGAGCAGGACCCAATTGGAATTCTCCAAGTTAGGTAATATTCTCAAATTTTTCTCTCTTTAAATAGCTCCGGCTGTTATCATAGATAAAAGTGGAGACTTTGGTAGCCGGGCTACAGCTGGGAAAGATAAGACAATTCATTGTGCTGTGAAAATGTTACATGTGCTGATTTATTCCAGGTCAGTTTGGGGGGGATTCCCCCCAGTAGATCCTGTCACCCATGTGCAGACCCTTCTGTACCCCCGCATTCGTAGAGCCTGTCATATTCGACAGCCAGGTCTGGTTCTCCGTCAGCATTGCTTCATGGGAATTGTGGTTTTCTCTGAGAACTCAAAGGCATGTTAATGATACAGTTTTATAGTGGGCTACTGTAGTGAGCACAGAGATTTGCTATCACCTAGAACACTCCGTGGTATTTCTGTAACCAATGAATCCTGCTGCAAATTAGCTTAGGGTTTGACCATCAGCGACCCATACCTCCATGAGTATTACTCTGAAAACCCTGGTTGGAGCAGTGTGGCTCCTGTAACAGTTGACACCTTTGAACGCAGACCCCCCATGCTAATAGCCTCGACCCCTATCCAATCTGCTTCTAGAGCGGTGGTTCTGAGTGTATAACAGGCGATCTCATACCACTATTTCCTATAGTGTGCGAGAGTTTTTGTGGGGTCTGATATCCCACTACCTGTATAACAGTATAAACTGTTGAAACAATTGTCTTATTTGGTCTAGCAACCAGTTAGCATAAGATTTTTTCTTAGGCCTACTTTTGGTGTGTCCACCATGAGACTTGTTCCATTAGTCTTTCCGGTGGCACTTTGCTTTGGTGTGGCCTTTTCTGTGACAAAAAGAACAGCGTGCTATTGGCGCTGGAGTTGTATCGCTCCCCCCATTCATCTCCTGGAACATAGCTGATGCTATACTTTTGTTCTCTGGTTCGTTTCTTTTTAGGTTGTTTTCCATTTTCATAGCCCACGAGACCAGTGAATCAAATGTTTTCAGTGGGGGACCCACACCCATATTTAATGCTCATTGCACGTGTGGGCCGGCATTCATTTTTAGCATATCCAAAAGTATTTCTGAATCACGAGTCAGGGTTTCTATTCCACTATATTCTTGAAACTATTGCCAAACTGATTCGGCAAACGTCTCAAAAGGTTCTGTGCCTTGTTTGAGCTCTAATATTTTGTTCCACGCCACGTGTGTTGGACCTCTCAATGTTATTAAGCAGGCTTTAAGTCGTGCCATAACTTCTTGGTCACTTTCATTATTTAGCCTAGTCATGATTTGTCCGGTTCGAAGCTCATCTGACATTTTTGCCATTAGG
>JACXGM010000217.1:0-37620 GCA_016801145.1 Umbra pygmaea
TGATTGGTTTATTGCACGTTACGCCCAAACCACACCTATGACTAATGAAGCTACTTTAGACCTACCCATTTTAGATATGCGTCGGGCGCAAGAATCATTTATCCCGCCGGTAAAATAGCAACAGCGCCCGGGACCCTCCCACAATGTAACTTGCGTTTCGCGTTTGATACTTGCATTTCAGATCGTTAAAATAGGGCCCCATGAGTGTTATGACCATAGCAGCCAATGACACAGAGGTATTCTTTGCAGCATGAGATCGTGCATTGTTGTGCATGCAGATGATTTTGCTACGGAAGGCATGGTTATTCCTTTTGTACCATGGAAGAAAGTGGTAAGTCAGAAACTCAATATACTTTGCTGAGGTCATTTTCACACCTTCAGGGACCCTAAAGAGGCCTACCAGCTCTCTCCCCATGATTCCTTGCTGACGTCACAGCCTTATTGGGACATGGTGGCCATCCACCAACCATCCATTACTCCGGCCATCTGGACCATCCAGGGTTGCACGGCACTCATCAGTAAACAAGACTGTTTAAAAAGTAGTAATCATGTATTTCTGGGCCCACTGCAACCGTTTCTGCTTGTGAGCATTGGTTAGGGGTGGCCGAATAGTAGGTTTATGCACAACTGCAAGCCTCTGGAGGATCCTACACCTTGAGGTTCGCGGGACTCCAGAGGCACCAGCAGCTTCAAATACCTGTTTTGTAATGGCATTTCAGCAGCTGCTCTCTTATTCCGATGAATTTGTCTGGCAGTAACCTTCTTCATTATGCCTTTATTGAAACAAACCCATCTTTGCTCTGAATCAGCCACAAATCTCTTCACAGTACAATGATCACGCTTAATTTTTTTCTGAAATATCTAATGTTTTCATACCTTGTCCAAGGCATTGCAATATTTGATGCTTTTCCGCAGCAGAGAGATCCTTTTTCTTTCCCATATTGTTTGAAACCTGTGGCCTGCTTAATAATGTGGAACAACCTTCTTAAGTAGGTTTTCCTTTAATTGGGCTCACCTGGCAAACTAATTATCACAGGTGTCTGAGATTGAGTTCAGTGATCCAAAGAGCCCAGAGACACAGTACCAACCATGAGTTTGATTGAAAAACTAAATATTTAATGTTTATGGCACTCAATGCCAATTTGCATAATAATTTGGAACGCGGTGTAAACAGAAACAACTACGGCCTGAAAGCTTAATGTTCCTATAAAATTGTTTGTTGCACTAAGCATGTGTAGCACTAAAATAGCCATTGATTAATCGTCTTAATCTTCTTTTAAAACCTTTGGGATTTTGGATAACTAATGACAATAAGTTAGACTGTATTATTGTTATTTTACAAAAATACCTGGTAGTTTTGCACTGGGTGACGCCTTTATTAGATTGACCTCTGACCATCACATCACACATTTCCACATAGCCCAATTACAAAGCCACAGCATCCTTATTCCGCCTTCCACAACAAAGAAAGGGCCGCATGTCACAGATAAATAAATCAAATAAAGACCTCTCCCCCCACCCCAATCGTTTTGGTGACTTTAAGCGACTTGCACACATTACTATCACTTCAGCAGCACAATAAAGCAAACCAATTATATCAACTAATCAAAACTATTAGGAGATAGAGGGTATCTAAATTTCTCATGTCAAGCCTGGAGTCAGCTTATTAAAATAGTTCCCTAATGAGCGTGTTGCTGCCAGTGAGCCTCTCCCCCGGCTTCATCCGCTAACCTCAGACCCTCAGACGATGCAGCCGCGCAGAGGCAAGCTTTCACACAGGATTCAATGTCACGCGGTCAGGGGCACAGTTGGCATGACCTCTCTACCTGTCACTGTGTCTTAGGGATCCACATTAGCCGCAAATAGGTCATTTCTGTGTGAGAGTAAAAAAAAAGAAAAAGAAATGTGAGAAAACAAATCCCGGAACCATTGTTCATCTGCTCGTTAACGTTTCTATGGTAGACCGTGTTTCTTTGTCATTGGGGGGCTTTGCAAAACGTGCCCACACAAACGTATTCAATGTGATTTGATAAATAATTTGGTTTCACTATGTCGTGGGTTAAAGTCACTGAGGCTGTTGACAAAAGAGAACCAATTACGACAACTCGTATTTAAATCGAGTTTCTTTTTCTCCCTTTTGCTTGGCAGGGCTCCTAAGCCCTGTTTCCTCATGTTCTGTCACCAGGACGGTGGTGTGACATCTTCCAAGGCCCCCTCTGATGATAAACTACTGCTGATTCCATCATTCCAATTTGTAATTTTCTGAGTGCAGAGGTAGGACGGGACGATTGATCAAATTGTGCAGCAACTAGAGCACCCAACGTTCTCCCCTCACCCATCTCTCTCCTTCTCTCTCTCATTCCCACTCTCTCTCTTATCCCTGCCCAAATATCCTCTTTAAATATTTAACTAGATTTATGAATGGTCACCCACTCCCATCTATTTATATCTCCACTATTGACAGGAAATACATTCTTGGGGAGTCAGAAAGATGAATTGCATAAAGCATTTCCTGGCGTACAAGTATATCTTTGAAGGAGTGTACGTGTCACTGTAGGTGTCTGCCAATCCAAACAACAGTACAGTCCAGACAATTTTCTCTTTATTTTGTCAATCTTAAATTGGCCTAGTCCAGGTGGTCAGGGTACATTCTGTAGTAGTGTTTGTCATTAGTTAAATGCGTAATAGTTTCAATATTTCAAACAATTTACCTGTGACATATTTTTCGATGCAACATTTTATTAGATGTGAATCAACTAGGGAAACACTACTTGGTTAATTTTTTTGCGTGGATGTATTGATTTGTAAATGTGCTGGAAGAATTAGGTATTCATACATGTGCATTGAGTGAGCCGTCATTTGTAGAGCATGGGTCCTTCTCAGAAAGCACCCAGGACAGCAGAATGCACCGCCCCTGGGGGTCAACCTGACAAATTCACAGCGTTCATCAGCTGCAAACACGGGTCTAATCCACGGCCAGAGCCAGTGCTTTTCCTCCATCACACTAGAATGGGCTCTCTCGGGGGACGGTGCCCTTCGATCTGATTATTTGGGAAGTACAAAGTGCTTTTGTTGATGAAGAGCCACACTGAAATCTGGGAGTTGAGAAATCAATGGGATCCACAGGGCCCTGGAGCATTGATCACAGTGCACATTGCCAATCCATGCCTTGGTTAGCTATGCAAGTGAATGAGGCGAAATGAGCCACTTGTGAAAGTTTTTATGCCGTATTGTTGTTTTTGTTCGTCCTGTATCATTCGTATCGACAGACCTGGCTCAGGCATGATTAATAATCTCCCACTAAAGTTTGAGGGCCTGACTGTGTATGCTGGAGAGACAAAGTTTTTTTGCTTCAGCGTCTGAGGTTGATATGTGCCTTGGGAGCATTTGCTTCTTTTAATCCCTTTTTTAGATCCTGTGTGTATTTGAGCGGAAAAAAGGTAGTTCTGATAGTTCGCTGCAGAATCAATCCCTGGCCTTAGAGGCACTCAAATCACTCAAATGAGGGTCTCTCATTATTGGTGGACGTTGTTTGTCCAGGAAGGCTTTTCCTCGCACCTTGTTAGAGATGTCCAGGCCCCGTAATTGGATCCGTCTCTGTGAGTGGAGCCAGCACTGACAGACGCCTTCGACTGAAAGCCGCTTAAATGACAAATGTTCCCCTCATTTTAAAGCTGACCGTTTAAAGGCATGACGTCTCGTTATTATCCTGGAGACACGTTTGAAGGCTTTGGCAATCACACTCTTTAAATTTGGTCTTTCCTCAAGCTTTGAGTGAGAATTCATTATATTATGGGATGTTGGTGATGGTAGACGGCACCACACAGCTGGTGTCTGTTTTAATTGAGAACATCTTCACCCATGTGAACATGCAAGGCAAATCTTGAACACAAAATCATTGTGTTTGATGTAATGTCCTGAAATTCATTTTCAATCATCGGCAGCAGCCTGTCCCATATCCAAATTGGATGGAGATATTTTATTATGTCCAATCGAATAAACAGCTATTCCATCACACTTTAACAAAGTCGTGCTATTTCCCGTTGCAGGTAACAAAACATCTGCTGGGAGACACTCAACATCAACATTCCAGGCACAGGTGATCGCCTTCCTGTTCCTCGTCTAGTTATTGTTTACGGAAATGAGTCATGCTTTTGATTAACACAACTGACAGATTTGTTTAGATCTTCCATAATTGAATATGGTCTCGTAACACATGGGCGATGACATCATCAAGCACTGTTATTTTGAAATAGTTTGTTACAGACACGGTAAAAAAAAAACTACTCATTCTCACTGAGCCCACACTTTATCATATCAATTGCATGTGTGTTTTAGTGACATTTCAGTAAATAAAGTCTCAGGAATGTAAAGGCAACCCAGTATTGGAGGTGCGATGGGATAGTTGGAACAACAGAGTAGAGCTGGCCAGATCACAGTATCAGAAGAGCTGACTTTAATTCGCTGATGCGTCGAGTGGAAAGAGTGAGGCACTAAAACCCAGACATTGCTACTTGCTAGATTTATTGGGAGTAACCCTGCTCACTTTCTGACATCATTAGCTGATTAGGGTGTCTGATAGCGGCGGGAATGTTCCAAAGTCTTCTCTCAGTCAAAGTGACTTGTTTCTCGCAATGGGAATGTTAGACAGAGTATCAGATCAAAGTGATCCGTTATATGGGAGAGCAAATTCAATGTGTGTTTAAAAACGATTCACTGGGGACGAACAGTAAGTGACATAGTTGGGTTTTACCTCTGCTACCTTTGTTGTTTTGTGTTCCTTGCAATCTGATGATGCCCACTCCACAGATGATGTACACCTTCATTTTAAAAGGCCTTCCCTTCAGCCATCCATCTTGCTTCCCTCCTGGATGGTTCTTCCTGATTTAACACCAGCCAGGTCAAAACCCGCTGTTTCCTGTGAGAGGGGGGAAGTGAAGGCGAACAGGAACCAAGGAGATGTTCTACAATGTGTGTATGTGGCTTTTGTATGCTTCAGAGAGTGATAAAGCATATGTGTATGTGTGTGTCTTATACCACATAATGTGTCTGAGGAGGAAAAGCAATTAGGAACGTTGTATTGTTGCTGTGGTTGAATTCTATGAATAGCTACGTGAAAAAAAAAAAGTTTTGTTTTTAATTGTTGAAATACTTTCGGGACCTTTCCACACGGTAAGTAAACATGGCTGCTTCTTTTGTTCTGATCACGTTGGTTTGAACTGCGACATAAGGTCTACGACCCAACATGTGGGGCTACATTCATAGAATAAAGTATGCTATTACAGCGAGGCTTCCGTGACAATACATTTTGCACACATAAATGTGCCATGCTTTATGTCCATTTGAATTGAATAAGTGGAAATTATATGATTATCTAACACAGAGAGCCGGCAAAAAAACCTTCCATGCTGAATGCTTCTGTTGCCTGCTTTTCCCAAATCCTCTGCAGACTAGAGGTAATTCCAGTGAACGTTCCTTGTTGTGGCTATTATCTGCTTTATTGAACACAGCATCCTGTTCCCGGCCATTTACATAAACAAAGAAGAGTATATGTTAAAGAAGTAGCAAATGACTCATGACTGGGGGGCTATGTAGCCTCTGACTCCCCCTACAAAACCTCCTTCCTTCACTCTGCGCACGTTCCGCCCCTACCCAACAGCGGTGCTCTTTCGTCCTAGCTACCTCTGCATTGCAAACTCTTACATTAAATTGTGATAGATGAAGAACGGAGGCCATTCATACAAATCAATGACTTTAGTGTATGTGTCATTAGCCTGAGAGATGCAGGCAGCGGTCAGCGCCATAAATCAAGCCATGATCGGCCTGTCTGCGGGCGTGCATGGAGCTGCGCAACACCATGCACTACCGAGGGCTGAGGCAAAGATGTGGGGAAAGGTGTGTATTTTGAAGTGCAGATGTTTTGCCATTGTCCTGTTACAGCATTTGAGGAGGAACCGTGATGAGACTGTGAATTGTCTGTCTCAAATACAAGTTAAACGTATACTACCAGGCCAGTACATTAGAAAAATGGCTATCAAGACAACTTGAGAGGCAAGATTATCTGAACGTCCTGAATATCAGACTCTCTTTCCTATTCCAATACCACATCCAACATTCAATAGAGTATTCACGATTTAATAGCAACCTTGTGTAATATGGTTACGAAACTGAAATATCTAATGAATGACTACACGAGATAGTAGATGCCAAAGTCAGTTCAACATCAGAAATCCAGTGATTTAGAAAACCTGAGAGACGAGATATCATGAAAGTCCTGAATATCAGCCTCTCATTCCTATACAAATACCTCACTGATTACAGAATATGTGATTCAATAGCAGTATTATGCAATATATATACATAACAGGAACACCTTCAATAATTATGCATTAGGAAACCTAAAATGTAAAAATGATTGGACTGTTAGGGTAAATTGTGGCGTTTCTGTCACTTTCAAATGTGTAGTGAATATAATGTGTGTGCATTGGATTTAAAAGCATACAAAATGTTTATGAAATATTCATTGTAATGTGGGAGTAAAAAAGAAACATTCCAGAAGAGCTTAATTTGTCTACAATTTTGACAAACAGTTTTGGAACATCTACATAGATACTGTTGGGGCACACTGCCAGTACTGGCAACGCCATCCATATTATGATTTCAACAAGGGTGTTTCATTGAACTAGAGCCAGAAAGAGAAATATGAAAAATAACAACCCAATTTCATTTTAAATTGCTCAACTATGTTTGTCAAAAGATTTATATAATCAAAGTGTTTTGTAGACTGTTCGTAATTAACAAAAATGATTATTTTAAGATAAGTCTAACACAGGATTCGCAGAGATTCTGAATATAGTAATGATAACATGCGGACATTTTATCTGGCTACCATGACCTGGCAACCATAGTTCTCTGACTTAATCCCAGTAGGAAACAGAGGCGCCGGTAATGCTGCAGTAACTCCAAAGGGCGTTGCAGTAAGATATTCACCCAGGGGCATACATTTTATCATATGGTCATGTAGCAATGTACCAATTCCTGCAGGATATTATATAATGCCAAGATGTCAGCTTCAAAAGTTCACCTCAAACCAACAATTAGAAAGTATCAAACACAGTGACAGCACAAATCTAACAAGCTAAGTTGATTCATATTGTTTAGAACTTAATTGGGAGTATTTGCACTTCAGATTTCCATAGTGTAAATGTATCAAAACAAAATGTTTACTTCAGTGATGTTGGATTGTTTTTAAACTGTGCACAATAACTAGCCAAGGACATCCCAGGGGATTCTCTCTGCATTTGATCTAAAGAAATTAAAAATAATTAGCAATTTGAAACAATGAAATGCAAACTTTTCCTCACAGTTTTGTTTTACAATTCTCCATACAGTACAGAAAAGAGAGTTAAATTAACTGTTTCTTTGTGAAGAAAACATTTCTCATTTTGATATCTGAACATAATTTGTTCTCTGCAGACTTGTAAAGGAATGCCGGGGAGACCTCGTTGTGTGATCGTATCTTTATATTTGCTGACGGAGGCCAAGTAGACAAAATTTGTCGGAGGTTTTATTTTGGGTTTCAACATGAAATATTCTGAATATATACTTCCAAAAATGTCCTTTAACTTTCATTGTTCTGGTGAGAATTTGCATGTCATTAGTCAGTGTAGTGTTCTTTCACTTCTAGAACAAACACCTCAGCCATGCTCAAGGTCCTAAACGACATCATAACTGCCCTTGACAAAAGACAATACTGTGCAGGCGTCTTCATCGACCTGGCCAAGGCTTTTGACTCTGTCAATCCCCGCAGCCTATTTGATCTAGTGCCTCAGTTTTGCCCCATGGTGCCTTTGCCTGCACTGATCTGCACAGTATCTTATTTCTCTTATATATTGTTTGTCATTTGCACAATATCTATTTGCACAGTTATGCTCAAGTGTTAATTATTCTGTTGTTTCTGGTTTGCCACTTTACATACAGACATAATTCAGACTTCTGTTGCATTAACTGTAAGTTTACTTACATTGTTTACTATCAAGATCAACACCGTTGATTTTTTGATTTACTCTATTTTTATTCCTCTGTGTAGTTCATGTGTACTTTCTGCAATTCATGTGTCATTTTATGAGATCTTGCACTTTTTCAATTTTATCTTGGCCAGGTCACCATCTTAAATGAGAAACTGTTCCCAATGTGCCCACTTGGTTAAAGAAAGGTTAAATAAAATAAAATAAAAATTCCTTATTGTCAGACTCAATAGCCTTGGTTTCTCAAAAGACTGCCTCACCCGGTTCACCAACTACGTCTCACATAGTTTTCTGCATGTTAAGTCAGAGGGCCTTGTGCCTGGACCTCTGGTTGTCTCTATGGGGTGCCTCAGGTTCGATTCTCAGGCCAACTTTATTTTCTGTATATATCAATGATGTCGCTCTTACTGCTGGTGACTCTCTGAACCACCTCTATGCAGATGAAACAATTCTATACATCTGTCCCTACTTTGAACAGTGTTTATATATATGGACCACTTTTGATAGGTAATGACAAATGCAGGCCAGGAACACCCGAAATGTGCTGCAGTTTTAGAGATGCTCTGACCCAGTAATCTAGCCATCACAATGTGGCCCTTGCCAGATTCACTAAAATAATATTTTCCTACTTTTAACACATTAACTTTGAGGACAAAATGAAGAAGCGGGAAAAATGTGCAAGCATAAGTATTTCAGCCCATAACCTCTGCATGAAAGGCAAGTGTTTAATCCATTATACTATGATGGAAATCCAGTGAAAACAGCAATATTATTTGCTGCAGCATGAAGAACACACCTGCGTTTGTGTATTTACTCAGCACACAGGTAATATCTTTAAACCGATGTTTGGTGAGCTTCTCTAAAAAATGTGATAATTTTTTTTTTAAACAATAATGGAAAAAATCTGTAATAACAGAGATATACGCTATGTTAAGCAAGTAAAATTATAAACAGCTGTAAACCAAACGCAGCTTTGGAAGTATAATTGTTGTGCTCAACGTTGCCACCTGGTGGCCACTAATTGTAAAAATACTCCCCCTTGTCAGTAAAGAGTACATATCACTCTTTACTGACAAGATTAGATGGGAGACACCTGTACACAATATTAGGCACGTGGTGTTAATGTTATGGCTGATCAGTGTATATATATATATATATATATATATATATATATATATATATATATATATATATATATATATATATATATATAATTCATACTGTATACTCTAAGTTTCCTGCATTCTGTATTCAGTACAGTTATCTACTTTATGTTGTCTTGCACCTTGTGCTTTGTCTTGGCCAGTAAATGAGGATCGGTTCTCACTCAGCCTACCTGGTTAAATAAAGGTGAAATAAAAGAATTACGTGAAAAAATGTCTGACGAAAGAGCTGTTCGCCAATCCAGTATTTGAGAGGATGGACTGTCACGCTCTCAAAACATATGTAGAAGACTGACTACTGTGTGTTACAATGTGTTAGAATTTGTTTTATTAGTAGTGCTTTGTAACGTAAGCCTATGCCTCGTTTAGTGCTATAATTCATCTGACAATGTGCATTACAGTTTTTCCCAATTGCTAACACACAAAATGCAAAATTTGGCTCATCGTGTCAAAACTCAACACACAAGAATTCTTTACACAACACTTGGAGATTAATGTCTAACTGCCATGTCAAAACTGCCATTCTGCAATCAAAACTTACCACTCTGACTTCAAAAGGCCCTGTTCAGATCGATAGGGAACAACATGCGCATGAACAATAAACAGACACAACACACTGGTCAACTTTACTCAAGACACTTCTGTCATTTTTACTCATTTCCTCATATTCCTCATGTAATGCTGTATTGTTTTTCTAATTCCTGTCTTCCTGTCCTGTCCTGTCTACCCGGTGATGTTGTTTTTGGACGGGTTGATGGCTAATTTCACTGATTACTTGTGTATACTTGTAATTATGTGACAATAAAGTTTAAAGTTTTAAAGTTTAGTTTATTTGTAGTTTTTAACCATTTATATTCCCGCAACCAAGCCTCAGTGATACATTGTATACAAACTCCCATTACATGTCGGATATTACACCGTCGATTGAAGTCGGGCCACATCACCTCGTCCACATCACAGGCAATGTTTTCCCTTGCCAGGCAATGGGGAAAATTTTGCCGGACGTGGCGTATCCACCCGTGGATTGACCCCACCTCGATGTCTCTGCATGCCTCCTCCATTGCTCGCAGCAGCGGCATGCGTGCATGTGGTAGGCGGTGATAGACCTTCCACTTCCATGCAGAAAATAATTCCTTTATCTGGTTGAGGAACTCTGAATAAGGGGGCAGGTTCAGCACCGTGAAATGGTTGTGGTTGGTGAACCAGTCCCGGACCAGAGCAGCCCGGTGGAAACTGACATTATCCCAGATGACAAGTAACATGGGCTGCCCTGGTTGGTCCTATGTGACCGTGGCATGTAGTGCATGCAGAAATGTCAGTATGTGTACAGTATTGTATAGGGACCCAGGGTTGAATGGTGATGGAAGACCGCCTCACCACTAATGGCAGCACACATGGTGATGTTGCCCCCGCACTGCCCGGCGACGGTTTTTACCAGAGTCTCTTCCTCTATCTCCTCTCCCTCTTCCCCCGTCTCTTCCTCGTTCTCCTCTCCCTCTTCCCGTCTCTTCCTCATCTTCTCCTTCCTCTTGGTCCTTCAGCCTCCATATTCGAGATTGTCTCACGACAGGTGCTTAAACGATTGTTCCACAGTAAATCAGCTTCATAGTATACCATTTACAAACGTTACCATAGATGATTTATGTCATATACACGTCTGTTCTTTTTCAATATATCAGAGAAAAGCCAATAGTATATTTCAGTTCCTTTCACATCCACTGAGGGGCTTCTGTATCCGTCTAAACTTGAGCTACCACAACTCCCAGAATTCCAAGCAAATTTTGTGCCTGTCCCCGTTTGAATGCACTGACACAGAACATGGGCAATTCAACAGCACACCTCTGTAAAGCTTGACGCTAGAAAGTTATACATATTTGTTTTTGAAATTGTAGTCTAATTTCTATTCATCATGCCCATTTGGTGTTCTGTACCTGGTTGAAGAAATTACAAGCAAACCCAAAAATAAGGAGTAATCTTTCACACTTTACAATAGGCTATAAAAAGTTAGGGTCTGCAGTCGGCATTTTAGGTCGGAAGATTATGAAAGGGATCTACGTGCTAAATTAACCGGCACTACAGCCCGAAAGCGGCTGAAAAGCAATGCGATCCCATCCATTTTTCTTTATCTAGAAAGAGTAGCCTATATATAGTAAGGTATAGTAATTTACCCACTCAGTGAGCTAGCTACTAAATACAGCTGGCACACTACACATACAGTACAATAACATTACCACAGACACGATGTGTGCTCCATTATCAAGGTACAGAAAATAGGTTTAATAAACGTACTCATCTGTTAATTGTCCTCTTGCTACATCTCTTTCCATGTGTGCTGGAAAACTTCAGTGATTCAGTGACGCATATGCGGTCGTCAGTCATTTTTGGTTCAAGCCTTACAAGTAAAGCTTGTCCATGATCACATTCATTGTAGCAAGTGCTTTTTTCTTCAGTAGACATGGATGGACATATTCCCACTGAAGCACTTAGGCAATTTAAATTTTACCACTTTTCAACTGGATTATCTGTAGAACATGCTGCCTTGTTGAAGCTGAATATCAAACTCCATTTGTTGTAAATGTTCTTCAGTGTACTCGGGCGCAAACATGTATGGATGGATGTCACTCAGAATGTAAAAGCAAGTTGTAAAATTCCTCAGCTACAAATCCTAGGTTAGTAGCAATTGTGTTACCAGCGACTTTGGTTACGAACTGTTTCACAGAATCCAGAGAACATGCCGGGTGGGCGGGGCTTGGAACAAGGAAGCCAGCATTGTAGTTCTATACATACTGAAAAAACATACCACCTCGTCTGTTTAGCATTAAAACGGCTGATAGAAACGTCACAGAAAGACAAGCTATACCTTAAAAAATCAAGGACAACCGAGGCATTAATCAGTAGGTTTGAAAGCCAGATCAGTATAACAGGGATGCTTATTTTCGCGACAGAATACATGCCTATATTCATTTTTCCTATCTCCACAGTCGATTCATACCATAGGGTGACGTCAGAGTATGCAGTTTCCCCGCAAAATTTCAAATCTTGCTCTTACACTAGCCCGGCATGGGTGAAACATATCTCACTGTTCTACAAATGTCTTGGAGAAGCTACTAGCACAGATAGCTGTAGGGTGAAGTATCCCTTCAAACCTGAATTATATGTATAGTGACTGATTAGTGTTCAGTTACAGGTTAAGTGTTTTACTGTGTAATCAGGGGTGTTGCTAATATTGTGTGTGTTTTAACTTTTGAATGGATGTGCTGACTGCACAGTGTTTCATCATTGGCCAATGTGTGTAACACATGGACAATGTGTGTAGTATTTTGCACCGTGTGTTACAGAATTGTCTAAGGTGCCATGCCGACATTGTGTTTATTAATTTGGTGCCTGAGTCTACCAAATGCATGCAAACGTTACGGTTTGGTCTGAGCATTCACTTTTAGTGTTTTAGCAATCGGGAAAAACTGTAAATCCATTTGCTTATGGTTGAAATATTTTTTAGTCTTTAGTTAAAATCTTTTTAGTCAACTCACTGATTTATATTGCTTGCTCGCATTAGTCCAGTTCCTTCGTTCATCTTCAAGTCAGATACTTTTGGATAGATACTTAGTCCAATCATTTTTAATTTTTATGAATTTTATGCAGTTATTTTAGTCTTTTACAGCTTTTTTTTGGAATATAGGCTTATTATATACAGGTTGAATACTTTGGAATAGTTACTTTTGAGCTCTTTTCTTAGTCAGATAAGGGTATTGAATTTTCGCTGTTATAGACATCACATTGCGGGCTACATTTATATGAGACATCAGCACACCGCATCAGCATCAGGGAACAGAGACCTTAAAGTCTCACCTCAAAGAAGCACACATTGTTTAAGGTTCACATGTCTCCCAGTCTGTATCACTGTCTCTTTACTGTGTTTCAGCCAAAGTCTGTCACAGACTCTCCTTTTCTCAGAGATCTGAAGCCTGTGGCCTCCTGTTCTACTGATGCAAGGCCATTGACACATCACACAAAGGTATTATTAGCAGATTAGTCTGGGCAGGGACAAAGAGTCCCGGCGTTGAAATAACCCAGAGGCACCGCGAGCCTCCCAATTACATATAAATATATAAGGAGACGGAGGTGTAGAGGAGAAGTAGAGAGAGAGCCAGAGACAGAGAGACAAACTGGGGGATTGTCTGTTTCCGGAAGCTCATCTGACTACCTGTCTGAATTGCCCTGCTCTTGTTTTGCTTTTATCTCTGCAGTCTTGAAGAAGCCTAATTAGCCACTGCAGAGGGCCTAACTCTCTTTGCCCTTAAATCAGTAATTGGTTTCAGTGCTGAGACTGTCAGGAAATTAACACATCACATCAGGACAGCTGTTCATTCCCCCCCACTTATTTGTCATATGAATCGCCACTGATTTGCCGGAGATCATAGCAAACGAGTGGTCTGTAATCAGGGAGCGACTCTCCGGAGTGTACCTGCCACCCTCTCATTTCCCCTCCTGATGTCGACCTGAAGTGTCCATTTGTGTCTGTGCGCAGTTACGTGCATTCATGCAGGATTGTCATTAAAACAATGTTCACATACGGGCTTTACTCCCTGCGACGTCCCCGTTCCATAAACGCGCTGTTGTATCTCTTCATTGTGCTCATTCTGAGGCTGTCCTGTTGATGGATTAGACCTGTATTGATTGGAGGATTAGCCTGACCACTAAGTCACTGATAGCATGCTCATTAAAATGCTATGATAACAATCAGATGATGCTTGGGGTTAACTCAATGTTACAGAGTATGTTATCCTGAAAAGGGGCTTTAGGATACTACTAGTCCAGTTAGCAACCAGCTTGGTGGTTCAATTGGAAGTGCAGCAAACCCTTGAGCAAATACGCTATTACCAAGTAGGCTGATATGATGTGCATGTGGCAAGAAATCCTACCCATGTGTTATTTTTTTCATAGTTTCTTGCCTGCAAAAGTCATGGCGACAGTGAGAAAGATGCGCCTCAGACATCTATAAATCGCTCAAAAACTACAGCCAGATAATGGCCCAATTAACCTTTTCAGAACCCCCCCCCCCCCCCATCGTCAGTGGAATTTCCTGTGCTTTTATGAAATGAACTTCAGTTCTCTCTTCTCTCAACTGCAACAGATCACTATGAGAGTCCTCAACCATTCACACATCTTTGATTCTTACAAATGTACTGTATAAAAACAGTTTTTTACTACTAATGTCTTATGCTATTCTTCAGCTCTGTTCATTCTCCTTTGTCTCAAAGACCACATTTATAATAGAGGCAGTGAAGGACGCTGGGCAACATCGAGTTCAGCCACATCCCAGTTTAAGGCTAGAGGGTCAGGGACGTCTACAGATGGGTACGTTTGGAGAGAGGCTATGGGTTAGGGGTGATTCAGCACTCAGGGCTCATGCAGGACCCTGCCTTACTCTGGAACCAACAGCCTCTGCCCCAACACAGCTGCGCCTGTGGAAGTACCTGGTGTGTCTGGGTCAAAGGGAATAGGGTCTAATTGTGTATCAGTTTGTTTCTTATTCAAGGACATTTACACTTACAGTGTACCTCTTTACTTCTGAACGTTTCCTGAAACATCCTCGCTTTTACATGAAGGTGTGAAACTAAATAACGTCTCATTAGTTACACTGTATGTTCAAAGCAAAAACCTACACACACGCATATTACAGCTTTTATCTCTACAGTTTAGTTGTTTTGATTTCTAAATTCACACCAACCACTGGATCTAAAAAAACATGGAATGGAAATGGATTTATACCTTTATGTACAATATTTTGACAGTATACAGTATTAGTTTTCAGGACTTCAGAAAATAACATCTAATAATGAAGTCACATAATAAGTTGACAGAATGACTGACATCTATGTCAACTCCCGCTAATCACGTTGTTGAGTGTTTCAATCACTTTTGAATGCAAACAAGAAATGAAAGGAAAACCTGTCATTCAGAATATAAACTCACTCTTTAAACAGTTCCCTCAGGTCTTGGCTGTTTGTTTCAGTACGTGGACTGTACACTCACTTCATCTGAAGACTGTCACTGAATAGAAAGAGTCTATTTGGACGGTGCGTACGTGTAGGTGGGTGTAGATGTGACTCTGTGAGCGTGTGCTGGCTGGTGTTTGCGTGACTGACACCCGGAGGGTACCAATACAGTCATACATAAAAAGAGAGGCAAAAACACTGTGATACATCTTGATTTTGACAAGCGTCCCTGCCAAGGTGAAATTGTGCCTGATGTGCATCTGAGGCTCCCTTTCGCCTCGTACATGAAGTTAGTGTTGTTTTCTACCTCATCTCTTTCTGGAATGTGGAGGAAGGCTGAGGAGGGGTGGCTCTTGCGCCTCTGTGTTTTGCGAAATTGGACTGCCTCTCTCCATTATTGTAAACATCATCCAACCGACAAGCCTGCCGGTCGCTGTGGCATTGGATGGGCCTGCCTTGGATATATCTGCTAAAACAGATCCATTAAGGGCAAACTATTTTTGATTTACATGTTCAGACTTTTTAAAACTGTCACATCCACTGCCATCGGTAGAGACAGCTTGGCCGTGTCGCCGTGAGAACGGTGGCAGTTTTTTTCTTCTTGCTTTTATTTCTCCCTCTCCAGAATGGAAGGTTTCTCTCTTTCAGCACGAGGCGCATAGCACCAAGCAACCTCTGTGGCTTTGTAAACAACACTCTTCCAATCTCCCGCTGCAATGTCTACCTCATTACGCTATATGCAGTACTTAATGACCTAAACGTCAGTGCAGTCTGACTTCATCTGTCACACATGCAATTAATTTTATCCAACCCATGGATTGTGGCAGACCATTTAAAGTTTTAAAGTCATACTGTAATTTCTATGGAGGAAGAAAAAGCCTGTGACATCGAAACAGTATATGTATATTTAAAAAATTTAAGACAACAAAAATACTAATTATTGGAGAGGGAAAAAAGTGAAACAGGCCAAGGTCTAATATTTGTCTTTGTAATTAACTAGTCAAATTAAAAGTGGATATAGCTTTTAAAATGAGGAAAGCTATAGAATATTCTCACTTCTCTCACTTAGGGGTTAAGATATGAAGTGGTGTTTGAAGCTTGATAAATTGTATCCTTTACATTTATCCAATGTATAAAATATATATTCCATGTTGCATTAACATGATGACATTAAACATGAAAAATGTATATTAATTAAATGTTTGTACTTCTGTAATTTGCCTAATGAATTGTTTTTAATGTTATTAGTAATTGGTTAATAATCACATGATGACAAAAGATAATTAAAACAAAAGTTTTGTGAAACAAAGTCGATATTCAAATTAGAGGAATGTGTTTGACTGGATGAACCAATAAGGTTTTAAAATTATACTATCTGTAAACATTTCTAAACTAGCTTTTTTTCAGAATTGCAAACACAAATATGTCTTATCGTTCAACAGTTCAAAATTCCCGGCATGAAAATATCCCATCCTACATACTGTAGACCAGCTTATCCGAGTGCCTTTGGATACGCTGCAAGGTGCTACTTCGTCTTCACTTGCTAAGATTTTATGAATCAGAACAATTTCATAAAAGTCCCATTATATGTGAATTTACTGATGTTAGGGCTTATGCTACAAATATATCTCATATGTGTGAATGTCGCCAGTGGCTAGACTCATAAACAATGACTGTGTAATGTAGACTGTGTAGAGGGTGTATGAACAAACTGACAATATAGGTTATTTTGTAACTTTCTCATGACACTACTATTTAAATATGTTTCGGAATATGGTATGTACTCATTATATTATAATTACATACTTCTTTATTAATAATAATCATTTAGAGAAAGTTTTCTAAAATACATACAGTATGTATGGATAACAAGGGTGATTTAAAGTAGACAACACAGCTCAACTGACTATACTGTTTAATAATTTTAATATCTGAGGAAAACTGGATATTGTAGAGCTTGCAAAAAAAGCAGTAAATCTGAATCACCCTATTGAATATTTTATGACATTTATATATTTTTGTGGTGCTTAATTTGTTAATGCAAAAACAAATGTAAAACATTTTGAAATAACAGTTAATTACCTTTTGTATAGACCTACAATTTCTTTCCATTGATATTCGCTTGGTTCACAAAAAGTAACCAAAAGAGAAAGAAGGAGAAAACGAAACATTTGAGTACAAAATGAACTATTACTGCATTTCATTGTTTTTACTAAATATGAGTATATTACACCATTCATCAACAGTGGATGAGCCAGTGATGTGCCCTCATTGTTTCATTCCTCATGATTATTATGTGATCATTATGTCATGCTGATACTATCGTGTCTAAATGGTACCACAGTCTTGACTGGATCAGTCCAGTTTCCCTCCACATCAGCACTGACATGGGTGATTTCATTGCCTTTGCCCAGTTATTCTTTCTGCTATTTATAATTTAAAAAATTAAATAAAAACACTGAGAATGTCCACATCACATTGAGAAGAGCACGGCGCTTATATTGCCACTTCTCACTATTGTAAGTTGCTTCGGGTAAGAGCATCTGCTTAATTACTCAAGAAAAATAATCATGGACACCGGTGAAGTCAGATGGCATGTTGAGCAGCGGATTGTTTTTATCTGAGTTCAGGGGATAGCCTACTCAGAACCAGATGGGAGATGATGCGAGAGGATATGCAGGGGATCTGTCTGGAAAAAATTTAAGGGACTGAATTCACTTGCCGGTTTTGTCTGATTATCTTCCATTCATTGTAAAAGAAGGACTATCATTGTTGCTCTGCAAAGTCTTTATTTTGTTGTTGTTTATGTGTCTATTGTCTGAAACAATTTCATCGAACGCTCCCCATATGTCATGCTCCCCCCACCCCTCCCGCACCGTCCCACACCGCAACACAGTCTTAGTACAGCAACATGTGCCACACCGTTTTGCTAGCCCTCCATGCCAAAGTGTATATCCTCCACATCACTACGGATCTCCTATCCCCATGTGAGAGACACAGATCTGGATTACATTGCATCATTTTACTTGAGACATATTGGCTTTGGGTTAGCTTATGGCTAACCCACATCCCAAACTCCATATACTGTGTCAGCACACACAAACACATATTCTCATACACACACATCCATACACACACACACACCCACACACAGAAAACAGCTCCTTCCTCTTATCTCACTTAAGACAGATTGGGTTTTTACTAATTAGAGCAATATGAGTACAGCCTTGTGTTTGGCTTAACCTGGCCAAATCTCCATCTCACAATGTTCAGTAATGCCTGTAGTTAACACTGTCTAATATACCTACTGATCTCTCTCTCTCTCTCTCTCTCTCTCTCTCTCTCTCTCTCTCTCTCTCTCTCTCTCTCTCTCTCTCTCTCTCTCTCTCTCTCTCTCTCTCTCTCTCTCTCTCTCTCTCTCTCTCTCAGCTCTGCGTCTTTGTCTCACTCACACCTTGGTTGAGGCACCATGTGCACTGACGTCTGAGTCTACTATCTACGTGCTTTCAGGTTGGGCTCAACTCGGTCACTTCTGTCCCCAGAGATGATCAATATATTGGGCCTTGTGGTCAAAATATCATGTCTCTCTTCATGATACAATAGCCCAAATTTGCATTAATATATATATATATATATATATCCTAGACAGCAAAAACCAAAAACTGTCGGCCATAATAACTGCCACTCGTTAAAAAAAAAAATATATATATATATATAAAATTATTTTTATGATGGTTGTTATTATGGATTTTGTGCTGCTCTTATTTCTTTTAAAAAACAATAAACATAAAAATGAAAATGCAGTCAATAATTACATAATTAGTGTATGTTCTCTTTTTGTATAAAATCCTGCAGGCAAGAGGGCAGTCTTACAAAATAAGCCTCACAAAATCATTGAACATTATGTGCCACAGTATCAATCAATTACTTTTCTATCTACCCTGCAGAGAATGAAGGAATATATTTGTCTTCTCTGCTTCCCACCAGAAGCCTGCAATGCCATCTTCCATCTGAAATAGAAAATTAACCTCTATTTAATTTAAATATGGCTGGGTGGCGTGGGGGGGGTGTCTCGATGAAGAGCCTGTGACACAATGCGTGAGTTCAAATCCTGTGTGTCGTTCAATTATATTTCCTTGTTTTCGTCTGTCCTTGAAGGAAAGCCCTGGCTCTTCTAGCTGCCACCACATTATCCTGAAATGAATGGCAACACGAGACTCAGAGCACAGAGCGCAAAGGCAGGAAACTTGTGTGTGTGTGTGTGTGTGTGTGCACGCGCGCGCGCGCGTGTGTGTGTGTGTGTGTGTGTGTGTGTGTGTGGGTCTATGTGAGAGAAAGAGAATGATGCTTTGCCGTCTGTTGGGCAAAAATGACTTTCTTTTTGATGAAAAGGCTGCTGTGGGTTGCCAGTGTGTAAAGTAGGATTTGAAATTGTCTAATGCTGATTGTGATTGCCAAGCTGAGGCAGCCCATTATATCACTGAATCTTTGTTAAGCAGCCCTTGAGAGCGCCTGACAGCGTAATTAATCTTACCATATGAACAAAGAAACCAACTCAATAGTCCTGAGGACGCTTATTAAAAAATACTAAACACACGCTCTCCATTTAAAGGAAAGCCTATTTGAATCTGTAGGAGAGGTGTCATTATCTTTTTGTTTAGCTTTTTTCATTTTGGAGGTGAAATGATATGAGTGGGGGAGGGTTTGTTGTATGGCAGAATGATGAATCATCGCGTGCCACAATAAACCATATTAAACAATAATACTGTGCATGGTAAAGCAGAGCGAATGATTTTAATTACAAATAGTTTTTAATTTTTCATTATCTCTTTCATCTACAGTCTTGGCAAATGAGAATATAACGATAGGTGTACATAAGCATTTTGCGTTCATCCCAATAATTACACTACTTTTGAAACCAAATAAATATATTGTTTCTTTCAATAGTCTGCCCTCTACTATTTACCTTTTGAATCAGACAGACACATCAATTATAGTGTTACTACTGTCCCATATCGTCACTAAATTGAGTTTTGTGCAGGACAGAGGCCTAGTGTCATTCAGATGTCTCATCCACCAGATCCAACACACTGATACAGCATGGATTTGAATATGGCCCACTGTTGATTTCAACAAAAACTTTATCTTGCTATCCAATAAAACAAAATGTCTGCATGAAGAAATAAAGAGTGTCCTGGAAATGCAACTGTAATAGTGTGTATTTTCATTAAGACGTTGTGGATGTTGCGATATTGCTGTTGTCTTCCCTCTGACAAAAGCTACATCTGGGACTGTTTGTACACACCACAGACCATAATAGGCACTAATAACATGAGATCAAAGAGGGATGACCCTCCAGTTTTAAAACAAAGAGAGCCAGCTAACAGGTCAAGCTGTGGCTCCGTTTCACAGCATAGGGCCGCTGGTTTCTTATGTGAGTCTGCTGCTCCTATGGCCCCTCCTGGTCCACACCAGAACCAACCCCAGCCACGCTGTCCGCCAGGACCTCTTAAACACCACTTTTCTGGGGTTGGATTAGGCTGGGCAGAGGGGCCCAGAGGGTGGAGAAGATTAATTTAGCAGAAACACAAGCTCAGGAGAAACACACAAGCCAGCGAGATCAGACTCGCAACCGCAAAATCATTTTAATATATTCCCTGTGCTACTTGTGAATATTAATAAAATATTAATAATTAATTTTGCCTTTGGCATTGCAAGATATACTAGTTTTAATTAGTGTACTGTACTCGTCTACAATTAAAAAAGAATTAATGTCGATATATAGGCGGTATCTGTGACCGCCTTTCTTGTTGTTGTCAACACAGGCCGCAGGAAAATGCCCGCTTTCCTGTTTTCCTGTCTACTCTGCATTAATACTGTAAAACTGTTGACAGTCATTTAGGTAAGGAGCAAACTAAAAGCTACTTAATGAGACAGTTTTCAGGGAACAGTACACAGTCTATAGAATATGATGATGCGCACAGGCCTACAGTATGCGTACAGTATGCATAATATAGAGTATGTATACGTATGGCCTGCACTGTATGTATAATATAGAGTATGTATACGTATGGCCTGCACTGTATGTATAATATAGAATATGTAAACATATGACCTGCACTGTATGTATAATATAGAATATGTAAACATATGGCCTAAACTGTATGTATAATATAGAATATGTAAACATATGGCCTATCCTGTATGTATAATATAGAATATGAATGGCCTGCACTGTATGTATAATATAGAATATGTATATATACTGTATGGCCTACACTGTATGTAGCCTATAATAGAGCATGTATACAAAGGGCCTGCACAGTATATATAAAGTACATTCGGAACGTATTCACAGCGCTTCCCATCTTCCACATTTTGTTTATATGTTCCACTCTTATTCTGAAATGGATGAAATTCATTATTTCCCAAAATATTCTACAAACAATACCCCATAATGACAATGTGAAAGAAGTGTGATTCAAATCTTGGCAAATTTATTAAAAATAAAAACAACACATAAGTATTCACAGACATTGGCATGGCACTGGCTTCCACTGATCAACCTTGAGATGTTTCCACAACCTGATTGAAGTACACTTGTGGTGATTTCAGTTGATTGAACATGATTTGGAAAGGCACACACCTGTCTAAATAAGGTCCCATGGTTAACAGTGCATGTCAGAGCACAAACCAAGCCATAAAGTCCAAGGAATTGTCTGTAGACCTCCGAGACAGGATTGTACCGAGGCACAGATCTGGGGAAGGGTACAGAAACATATCTGCAGCATTGAAGGTCCCAATGAGTAGAGTGGCCTCAATCATCCGTAAATGAAAGAAGTTTGAAACCACCAGCAGGAACTGGGAGATTAGTCAGGATTGAGGGAAAGATGAATGCAGCAATGTACAGAGACATCCTTGCTGAAAACCTGCCCCAGAGCGCTCTGGACCTCAGACTGGGGCAAAGGTATATCTTCCAACAGGACAATGACCCTAAGCACACAGCCAAGATAACAAAAAAGTGGCTACAGGACAACTCTGTGAATGTCCTTAAGTTGCCCAGCCAGAGCTCAGACTTGAACCCGATTGAACATTTCTGGAGAGATCTGAAAATGGCTGTGCACCGACGCTCCCCATCCGACCCGATGGAGCTTGAAAGCAAAGAAAAATTGGAGAAACTGCCCAAAATGGGTGTACCAAGCTTGTAGCGTCATACTCAAAAAGATTTGAGGCTGTAATTGCTGAAAAAATGTGCTTCACTAAAGTATTGAGCAGAGGCTGTGAATACTTATGTACATGCTTTTTTCATTTTCTACTTTTAATAAATTCACTAAGATTTCAAACACACTTCTTTCACATTGTCATTATGAGGTATCGTTTGTAGAATTTAGAGGGAAATAACAAATTTATTCCATTTCGGAATAAGGGTGTAACAACAAAATGTGGAAAAAGTGAAGTGCTGTGAATACTTTCCGGATGCACTGTAATACAGAGCATAGGTCTTCAACCCTCTTTTCAGGGACCCTCAGATGTTTCAGAGTTTTGTTGTAGCCCTGAACAGGCAAACCTGATTAGGCTTGTCAGCCTAATCTTAAAGCCTTTTATTAATGAATCAGGTGTGCCTGTTCAGGGCTACAACCAAACTCTGGAACGTCTGGGGGTCCCTAAGGAGAGGGTTGACGACCTAGGATATAGAGTACAGTATGTATACATCTTGCCTGTTCTGTATGTATAATATAGAGTATGTATACGTCTTGCCTGTACTGTATGTATAATATAGAGAATGTATTCATATGGCCTGTACTGTATGGATAATATAGAGTATGCATACGTCTTGCCTGTACTGTATGTATAATATAGAGCAGTGGTTCTCAAACCTCTCCTGGAGGCCCACAGCCATGCCATATATTAGATGTATCACAGAGCCAGCACACCTGAATCACATTGTCAACTAATCATCAAACCCTTGCCTGCTTGAATCAGGTGAGCTAGTTCAGGGTTACAACAAAACTGTGAGATGGCGGTGGTCCCCCAGGAGAGGTTTGAGAACCACTGACATAGAGAATGTATACATATGGCCTACACAGGTTCTATTGAAGAGTATGGCCTGCACTGTATTTAATTATTCAAGGTGTAAGGGGGGGGGTCCTCTAAGGTTGACCTTTTGGCCTCTGAAAAGGTCATACTTTGACCTACAGTGAAATGCCCTATAGTTTGGACCTTATAGTGAAGTGCCTTATAGTTTGGGATTCAACATCGTGAGATGCTGACTTTTATGTATTTTGTCATATATATCCCCAACAAAAAAAAACTTGTGTTTATTATTTTGTGTATTATGGGTAAATGCATGTAAACCATGAAGAATAAGGCTTGAAAACGACCCTAATAGTGGCAAGCCCCCAGAGCTCCTGAACCAGTCAAAGGCACTGTTTGAGGGACATATATCAAAATGTTGTACACATTTCTCAATATTTTCCTATACTTTTTTTAAACCCAGCCATTTCTCCATCCAAAAATGATTGTTTTTATGCAGAATGATGCCCTAAAATATTACAGGTTTACTTATTTTGTTATTTTCACTTTCTGCTCCCGGTCTGTAATGTTTTTAGTAAAAAAAAAGATGGTCGATAGAAAACTATACAATATCTTCGGCTCTGATTACCCCATATAGACAATCGCTTTGACGCTCTCAAGTGTCAATAGACCTAGAATTAGACTCCTAAGGATGTGATCACACAAGATTCATCACACTGTCCATGTGCATGCATGTTCTGTATAGTCCTCCATTACGCAGAAGTCAGAAGTATCTGTACATATTAACTTTCAGAAAATTACTGTAACACCAATTGAACATTACATTCATTTAACTGACACCCTTATTACTGATTACATATATTATGTATTTTGACCCCAACTGGCCTTCAATAGCATGGATCTCTCATCAATGGACCAACTAGAACAGTTTGCTCTTTATCTTCAGAAACTAGCCAGCATTAAAATGCATTGTGAAAAGTTTCACCTTAGTTCGTACTATTTTCTGATTCCTACAAATGATAGACCAACAAATACTTTTAAAAACAAAGAAGTCTAAATATTGAAATTAAGATACAATTCAATAATTATAATGGAGTGCTAAAGAAATTAAGTGATTTTATTTTCAAACTTGGAAACCAATGCTTTCTCAAAATTGGCCAAAAATGATCCTGCGAACTACAAAAGAAGTGCTGAATCATTCACTATGAGTTCAAGCTTCACGCAACAAACCCATGGTGTTGACTGTATGATGGTATGTTTGTGTGTTGTGCAGTTGCATTAGACATCCTATCATTCTGTCTCATTTGGTAGAACATAGGTAATTACTGTAGTTAGTTAGTTAGTTAGTTAGTTAGTTAGTTAGTTAGTTTAGTTAGTTTAGTTAGATTTAGTTAGTTAGCTTTAGTTTGGTAGCTTTAGTTTGTTTGTTACTTTTACCTAGTTAGTTACTTTTAGTTAGTTACTTACTTACTTTTAGTTAGTTAGTTTATTTTGTCAAAAGAACAGAAACACATAATTATTTGCATGTACATTGAAAATCTTAATTTACAGTTGCAGCAATGCAGTAGTAAACCAAGCTGCAAAAACACAATGTGTAATCTGAAACACTGTTATATAAAACAAGATTCATGTCTTTAAACCGTTACATACCAGAAGGATACTGTATAATGATGGTCAAGGTGCAATTGAATTGTCCATAGTGTCTTTAGGGCAGACATGTTGTGGGGGGAGTAGTAGGTGCTGTCCTTATAGGGGTGCAGGGTTAATATAATCTGTTTAACAACCAGGTTAAGGGATTCGATTCCCACAGGGACAAGTAAGAAATAGTAAAAATAGTTATGCCCTCATGACTACTAAATCAGTCAAATGTACAGTTTACAATATGTAGGTTGTTTGCATTGTTTCATCAAATCTCTATAAATTAATTTCAATATGTGTTAAGGTTGCAACATTATGTTAACTTTTCCTACATTTGCTAACTTTCCTGAATTCATCATTGGAAAACATATATCAAATCAGGAAGTAATAAACAAACATTGTGAATTTTGGTTAGCAAATATTTTTTATGAAAATCTGTGTTTTCTATGAATAACTGTGTGTGCAAGCAAGTGTACAGTTTGCTTATGCATTGTCTTGTCTGAATGTGTGTGTGGTCGAGTGTGTAGCCTCTCTTTGGTTCTTTCTCTCTGCACGGTGAAGTGGCAGATGGATGTGTGAGAAGCAGGAAATCTGTTCCTGTCTGTGTCAGTTCTGCTCCAAAGAGCAGTGATAACTGAATAATAATAATAATACTGATGGTAACCTCTTCCTCTCTCTCTTCTTCTCTCTCCCTCTCAAACACCACCTTTACTCAGCTAGTCCTGACGATATTGTCTCCTTATCACTTGTGTACTTTGGTTCTCGTCACCAAATTTTGTTAAAGAGGAATCAGTGACACAGATCTCTATTCATTTAGAGCTCAGGGACCAATGAACACAGGTATAGCGCTTATATATCACTTAGAAGCAGAGGCGTCATGCTGAAGGGGCACGTGCCCTGTGGGCACATGTTTCCATGTGTTGTGCACACTGTGCCCCCTTAAAAGAAATAGGTGCATGACACCTGTGCTTAGAAGAACAATATGTCCGCTGGAATAAGCGGGGCAGACATTAGAAGATGACTCATGTTCTCAACTACTCACCATATTTTAAGACCACATCTTTATTCGAAGTTTACAATCATCAGGGTTGGGGTTTGAGGTAGGGCAGAGCTTGTCTTCCTTTATCTTTCTCCGTGTCTATCAATCTCTCTTCTTCTCGGTCTTAAGGAGTCCTCTTATATCTTGTAACAGACCACCAGCAGCACCTACCCATGTATGTTAGGATTCAGCACTTCTCACATGAGAAAATAAATAAGGAAATTGGAAAAAATATTAAGGGGGATCTATGACACACACACGTCATGGAATAAACAAAAAAGAATTCAGACCCCCGTGCTAATGGAGTTGGCATAAGATTTGAAGATTTAATATTGCATGCAGTTGGTTTTTTGTGCAATTGACCAACATGACATTCCTAACTGTATAAATGGGCGGCTTTATGATGATAAGATCACTGGCTAATAAGATATTTATGTGACATGCTGACGGATCCATCTCCTCGCTGCCATCTTCACGGCTCGCCGAGCCGGTAAGGATCAAACAGAAATTCACCAAATGGGGTCGTTAAAGGGAGAGGAAATTTAATAAATTCATATTTTGGGGAAACTAAAGGAAGAAGTTAAGTCCTGACAAATATGTTTGAGTGAAAGCAGGGGAGTGTATGAATCAGCTTTCTCCCCAAAATTATTTTCAGCTGGATCTTCAAAAATGTATAATCTGTCAAATTCCTTAGGGATTTCTACATATTTTGACATTTAATTTGAAAAATGTATCCTCCTTCATGAAATCATACTATACTGCAGGATTGTATACAAACATTCTCCTGAGTGGAGATATCTGGAGGGTCCAATTAGCAGGCAACTTGGCGACAGGAAGTGTCTTTGGCTGTCAAAAGGCTTTTCATCAAACCTGGACTCTGTGTTTGAATAAGAAGGCCTGTCATGACATCAGTTACAATGACACATATGAGTGCTTGTGTGTTTTCACTCCTCACATGCGTGTCAACATGGCAAGCGTGGCCTGCGCTAATTAGCCTAATGATGCTAATGAAGGAGCTGACATGGTAACACTCAGTCTCAAGACAGCTGCCTATGAAAACAATGTCAACACAAATTGTCACAGACTCAACCATCAGATATAAGTCAGTGGACTACTTTCCTTCATGGTTTTTTACCTCACCTAGATGTCTGCAGTCCACTCTGACATTAGCATCGAACTCACATTTTTGAAACTAGTCAAGTATGTGGTGCTGTTCGTTAAGGCTGTTGAGGCTGGAATGGATTGGAGTGAAGAGACTTGTAGGTCTACAAATAACAGTATCCTCTAAACTGTGCCTACTTAGTATGTTTTAATTTGATGAAACCAATGTGCTTACACATGGCATGCTACAGATACGCTGTGTTCCTTTCTACTGTTCCACTGTTTCCTCCACTCCCCTTAAATCTCAAAGGAACCCCTGTGTACTCTGGATTTATTACCCAGGGTGGCACAGTTGATAGATGAGATACCTGCTCAATTACAAGGGCACAACATTGCCTTTCCAAGCTTATAAAGTGAAAAACAGGCTTCACCAAAAGGGTGATATAGGCCTACAGGTGCTGTGTCTAAACTTGACCGTCCCATATTTGTAAAAGCAAAGCTTAGGTTTCTACTGTACAGCCCATGTGGTACTAATACATATTTGAATGATGGGCTCGAAATTTGTACAAATTAAGCACATTAAAGATACGCTATTCCAGTGTCCGACCAGCTTACATTGTGTATATGTCTTATTTTGTGGTATACCACTGTACATGCAAATGTTTTAATTTCATTTTTAATTTGTATTAGTCCTCCAGTCAAGTGTTTCTTAAACTATAGGTCCCACTATGGACCCAAAGTTGATCCTGGGCAAATGTGAGATGGGTCTGTTTAGCTTTTTTAGAACACAAATGATTTGTTAAATTTAGATTGCTCTGGGTTACATAAAGATGGTAAATTTCTAATTTTGGCTGAAAACCTATGTGAACCCCTACTCAAAACTGACCAGAAACAGACTCCAATAAAAAGTGATAAAAGTATTGCCAATATCAACAAGTGGCCTTCTGGGTAGACAAATATAGACAAGATCCTATTAAAAGCATTTTTCCAAAGGTACAATGTTACAGCAGCCAAAGCTGTAAGCATTAATCTTTATTCTGCTGAGATTTGGGAAAGTCGAGATTGAGAGAGGGCCAATGATGCAGGGTGTTCTGAGGCGGACATCTTGAAGCGTGATGTTGAGCTATGTTCCTGGTCGGGCTGGGGAGGCATCGACATATAAAATGGTTGTAAATTTGCATTAGGTTCAATCCATCATAGGCGAGGGTAGAGCAGGGGGACATTGTGCAAGCTGCTCTGTTCTACACAGCAGTGCAGGCAGCCTCTGACAGATTCCTATTTAAGTGACTGTGAATGCAACAATTCCACAAATAATTTGTCAAGCGGTGCAGCTGAACTAGCTCTGAACCCTTCCCCTTCGCGCACATGCCCAGTACGTCCTCTGCCTCTGCCTGCCTCTGTATCTCACTCTTGGTCTTAGAAACTCCCGCCTCTGTGTTTGTAGTGAGATACTGTATGTGGATCTAAAACAAAACAGGTAATTATGTGTCATAAAAACGTGTATGATATTTTACACTTATCACAGCACCTTCCATCAGGTTTCAAATATGTCACAGAGATGTCTCCGTCTTGATGCATTACTCACCAGAACGGTCTGCTTCTTCATTTACTGCTTCCTCAAGAAGGTATTTTCAACCGCAAACTACGTATTTTACAGCCTACAACCCCGCGTAAAGCTTGCCAGCTCCCAGGTCACCACAAGGAGTCGCCAGACTCCGACGACACGAGGCAGCCTGAGCCAATTCCAATGCTTAGAAATACTGAAACTAATGGCACATCTGTACTACAAGTGATGACTACTGGACCATTCAGGACATGTGTTTCAAACAGCCAAAAGCCGATTTGCTGTACTTTTCTTGTTTCTTTGCTCTATTTCATAGAGACGTTTTATGCTGTATTTGACTGAAAGAGCAGCGGTTCGCATTTTAATGTCAACAAGTCACTATACTGAAAAAAAAGCATATGAAAGGAACATCCTTGGCTTAAATGCAAAGCCCCCAAAACACTACTGAGTAACTCCCGAATGACCTCCTTTTCTATGGAGCTTGGCGATGGCCGTATCACGGGATGAGGATGCTTGAACTTGGCAAAGATTAATGAATTTCTGTCATTTTAAAACGTTCCTTCTGATGCAACAGGCATGCACTTTATACTCATTAAAATGAATAACAAGTGGATGACAATACAGAGTCTTAACTTCTCCATATTAACTGGATTAGATAAACGGGGCTGGACCTAACATTACCCTACAGTTCTAGTCAACAACAGTATGCTGGTCAGACGTTTGGATGGCATCAGTTCATATGCTGGTCGCAGCATTCTGACAATACTTGGATGTAAAGAAAATGTTTTCACGTGATGAATATCAAGAATATGGAAAGATTTCAAATGGAGAATTAGTATAAAATTTCTCCCAATGTTTTCTTTAATCTCATTAATCAATTTTATTAAAACTTTTGACTGTAATAAGCCCACCCAATAAGCCCCCAAAAATAAAAATAAATACAAATATTACTTATTAAAAATATACTTAAGCAATTAACAATCTCGAGTCCATTAAAGCTCAATGTTTGTATTAACCAACAAAGTATATATTAATTGAAATGTATGTAATTGAGCTCCAAAACAACTTCCAAGTGAGTAAATTAAATTTTAGGCTAGTTCCAGGAATCAAACCAACAACCTTAGCATTGGCAGAGCCTTGTCCTACAAGCTAAGCAACAGACTGCCAATGTGTTCTAAAAATATGAAATGTACTATATTTCAATCTGTATTTCAATCATTTTATCCAAATCAATCAAAGATGACCTTATAGTTGCGTATAGCTATACAGTAGCACACAATACCAAAGATTATGATGCAGTGATTTTAATGTGTTTCTCACTTGGAAAAATAAATGAAAAATAATGTTAGGAATGGATCACACTAATGGTCTATATAATTAGTGCCAACGTCTGGCCCTAATTATAATGCTGTATGATCCTTGAGGAAAAAGTGACCGCCAATTATATAGCACCACATTTTTTTACCTTATAAGTGGGGTATTGATATAAATCATTATTTCTATTTTTATGTGTGTCTATAACTGCCTGCATGCTTATATTGTATTATTGCATAGTGCATTATGAGTACATGTACATTGCTATATGATGAATTAGACATCTGGGTCTCCAAGCTAAACAAGCTAGCTAGAAAGCTAACCAGTCAGCTATCTAAAAATGTATTGTCACCACAGCAGTCTGTGCCGAAACCAATTGGATTGCACATTCTATCCTATTCACACGAAACATTAAAAGCTGACAAATTAAAATGCTTCGGGCATAATATTAAATACATTTCTCAATATATGCTAAGTGAAATATGAACTGTTTCAAATAGTAATGCCTTTACTTATGCACATTGTATTGACTGAAAATAGAAACTAAAATGGACGGCACGTAAAGAGGAGAAAAATACCAAAGGAAAAAGGCTATGATATTGTATTATTCACACAATAATGACCTTAACGCACTCCTTCAGCAGTGTTATTTATCAAAAACACGCTGGGAGCAGGGTGAAGGATGTCCCTTATCTTTTCTTGTCAGGAGGGACATTAGTCATGGGAAAGTTTGGCTCAGATCTGTTGGAGGGGGTCCTCGTTGTCATTTCAAATTGCTAATCAATCATGGCATCAGGCGGTTCTGTCGGGGAGATTACAGAGCGCCTTCCTGCTAACACAACGGGCTGTTTGTGAGGGCCTGGCCCATGCAGATGAAGCCAGTCTAGCAGTTTAACTTTGCTGATCACACCACAAGGTTCACACCTGAACGACGGATGGCGTGAAAGGGAGAGAGACAGGCGTAAAGAGGGAGCCTTAAGCAATGACTTCAAAGAGGGCATAGCAGAGATGCAAAAAGTGTTCATTCATCATTATTGTCATGGGCTTTTCGCAAATGATAACTATTTGTCTTCATTCTATTTTTAGACAATGAGGCACAGTAGCCATTTTGCCAGATGGGATGGTGCGCCTCTACTGCACCAGGCTACATTTGTTTACTGCCTTTTTATTTTGAATTGTTCAGTTGTTATTTGTTAAGGTCAGTTTAATATTGTGCATAAACATACACTATATACAGTAAGGTATGTCATAAAACCATTAACATTTAATTCACCCATGTAACTAAAGGAAAAATTGCTGTTCTGGTAGAAACAGACTCAATATATACAGAGTTCAGTTAAAATCAAAATGTAATGTTGACAGGAGGAAACTTCAAAAGATAGAAATGAGGCCATGGTGTAGGTCTCCCTGATGGGCCAATGAGGGGGGTCAAAGTTGGGACTGGCCAAGATGAAGACAAATGGAAGCCAGGAAGGGTGTATGGAGGCCGTAATTGACGTCTAACGTGTATGGTGACCTGGTGACTCTGAGGTTGCACCAGGGCACCATATTAAAGGCTAAAATGAGGTTGACCAATCTTACAATTTGAGATTTCTTTGCAATTATTGTCAGTTAAAATCTTTAAGACTATCTTCTTAAATGCTTCCATGACGTTCACAAACCCATAATAAGCGGCTAGATGATGACTTATAATTCCTTCATTATAGAAATAATTGCAATTATTTGGTGAATGACTTGACGATGTTGTATTTGAACATATTCCACTTCGTTTAACACAAATAATGTAGGGAACATGTCAAATGTACCAGAGTGGTTTTACATGCAACACAGTCTCTCCTTTAAAAGAAGGAACTAACAGGAATACACTTCACACCCAAGGGCCCGTGGGACATACCCAATCCTGTTTACTCAACACTGCTAAGTCCTCCATGTTCCCTGTGCAAAATCTCCCCTAGATCCCTATTTAAATGTGTCTGGGGCTGCTGCCACTAAACACTGTTTAAAAACAGATTACTGCATAATTGCCTGTGCAAGCCCTATTCTAATGGAATTTACTGTTCAAAGCAAACGCACCAGGACCTCCATCAACACAAGGCACACCTTCATTACATATACCTTTCAAGTGTTTATTAACATTATTTTATTACGCATTGCATTTGATGTCATATATAGGGGCAGTGTGTGACAGTAGAAATGCATATTATTGTAACTTTTTTACCGGCTGGGTAGGGACTGTGATTCATAAAGAAAGCTGGAGGTTTGAGCTCATGAAAATAAACAGAACCTGTTTAAAGAATGGAAAAGAAAAAGCGGGAATTTGGACAGCGATGTTAGAGAATGTGATTAGCACTGCCTAACAGATGGGCATTAACACCTCCGTATCCTCTTGTCCATCTGAGTTAGTGTGGAACACATGCCAAGTGTATTACATTGCACATTAAGTGGTATGTTTTCACTGATTACAACTGTTGTTATATGTGGAAATATTGCATTTTAAGCTAAATACATAACATAACATAAAGAAAATGTAACGGAAAGACCATCTAAATATCGGCGCATCTTCCATCAAATACAACAGCCACTGAAGAGTACAAGCTACAGAAATCAATAATAGTGTACGTTTTCAGTTCTTTTCATATATTTTATTGATAGAACATTTGCACACAGTATGCATCCTAACTTAAAATGTATAATATATCGGACAGAATTGGTGAATTAATGACATTTAGGTCTTGAAAAGAGACTGTGAAAACCCGATGTGATCCATTGCATGGAATGGCTGTTTTTCACTTTTGCTTTATTTTTCTAGTAGTTGTAAATTCGTCATGGGGGAATTGAAACACCAAGGCCAATTGTTCCCCATTGAACACAAATCCATCGTACTCTACGGTGTGGGAGTGACAGACCCTTGGTCCCCTCCCCTTCTGCGTCCCAGCATGCATTACCATATCGGCGTGCCCTAACCAGTAATTTATAACACATCCACTGTATTCTTCTATTCCACGGATGTACCAAGGGCTCTTAAGAAGCTATTGATTTTTATTTGATTAAATGTCTGCTGGTTTGCAGCAAATTAGCGCAAGTTTAATCAAATCACAATCAATACCTACTTAATAAAACACCCTCTGTTCACACATGTGATGGTAAATTCGATGGTGAATAGTTTGAGGGGGTAAAACATCAAAAGCAGTGCATTTGTGCGGTGGAAATATATGAGTTGGGGGCTTAGAGAGTATATACAGGAACCAGATCAGCGAGTATTAGATTCTATTGAGGGTCGTGGAAGTGACTGCGGCCAGGCTTCATGTTGAGCTGATCTAATTCACATGTGAGACCACACAAAAAAAATACTAAAGTTACGGGTGCCCCCAAAACCCCCTCCTCTCCTGAAACCTCTCTGGACATCAATCATTTTTATTGGCCATCTGAGAGAAGGTATTTTCAAGAAGGTAAAGTATCACTTTTGACTTCACCACCACAACACTATGAAAAATAGACGGAGAGACTCGTAGGAGTTGATTTTTTTTCCCTGTGCCTTTTCATTGGACTTGCTTGAGCCCACCAGAGTGTAGGTAGACCACATATATTTCTTTAAATGTGTCATGTTATTGGAAACAATAATTAAATTAGAGGGTTATCCACACACTGGGTGATTATAATTCACATGGAGCTTTGTCAAATTATGACTCTTTAAATTCACAACTTGTTCACTAGAACTTGTCTTCCAAGCGAAATAGTCAATTTTTTCTTCAACGTAGCCTCAGTTGACTCCCTTTCTTCATGCTTTCCGTATAGAGGATAGCAGTCAATATGCTCCAGTTTGAGCTTTGCCCTATTTACAGTAAACCTGACCTACATCCACCCAGAGCTCTTTGTAGCATAGATCCTCCCGTCTATCCTTTCTGTCTGTATCCCTGTCCAATTGTGGTGCCTGAGGGGAAGGCCGAGATCCACAGCTCATGGAGGTTAGTTCCCCCTCTAGCAAAAATGCTGCAGGGGGAAACACAGTAGAAATTATTGGGCTCCATTTTGACTGAATTGGGATTCCTATAGATTTACAGTAGATACTCAGGCATACAGTATTGCTAAAGGTGAAGTATGAAAGTATACTAGATATCATATCAATGACATGTTGACAATGTCTCAATGTAAACAAGAGGCCTATTAGATTAGCCGTTCTGAATACCTGTATGTCAACATGCAGTCAATTACCCTGATATTGACTGGGATATTGTGTGGCCCCTTTCAGTTTAGGAGAATATCAGGATTTGTTTTGGTAATGACAGTAAAACAGATTTACCATATTAAATAATATGCTAATCTGTAGATCATCAGCATAACAAGGATTACATATCACTAATCCAAACTCTCATATGAAACATCTGCTCCTCTCCAGTGCCCTCGTTTACCACCTTTTCCTCTAGACAGTTAGCCACGTTTATCCGCCTTGAAAAGGAGAATCATCTCTGCCAATGCACCGCTATGTCAGATTAACAGTTCATAAACACATTTCCCCCCCCTCCTTTAGCTGGTAAACACAATTTATCTTAATCCCTACAATTTTAACAAAAAGCTGTCTTCGAAATAATGAAGGTTCAGCGTAATTAATTAAACACGGCAAAGTCCATCCCCTCAAAATGGAAATGGAGACTATTGATATCACAACAGACAGCTGTTATAATGCTTTGTAATTTGAATTCCACTCCAGTTCTTGTTTTTTCTAATTAAAGTCTTATCGTGTGCTTAGTCTTTGTGTCACCACTTGGTTCAAATTTGCTACTTGACAATGTTCTTAATCTTAACTTCATAGGAAACCGCAGCTCATATTAAGGAAAAGACAAGCCTTTTCCATGTCGGCCATCTTTTTCTTCCGTTCCTTCCTAATAGACATCTCTGCATTACCCTAGCTCTCTCTCCCTACTCTGCCCTGTCACTCAAAATGAGTGGCTGACACGCAAGCATGAATTGTTAAAAGCAGTTTTAGGTAAAGAGAGAGAAAGGGAGGGTAAGATATCCATGATTCCCCCCCCGGATGAAAAGCCAACCTCAATTTGTGTCAAGTGTGGTTTAAAGACCTTGGGATTAAAGCCATAAACTGGCTTCTGTCAAGGCTGCAACCCTGCTAACATCCAAGTGCCAAACAGGCGTTGTTCAATATCATCTCACATTCCATCATGTTACAGTGAGGTGACGGGCAGACATCACAGGCCTGACAGGTCCGATTCTCGCTGAGGGATTGTGTGGACAGCTAGGGGAATCGAAGCTGACTCCACGCCGCTCCCATTTAAAATGGAAAATCTGTCTCCAAGTTCTCCACACAACAAAACCAGCTCCATGCTAACTAAACTCCGGACGAAATAAAGAAGGGAGACCTTGTGCACTTTGTAACCCAGGAAGAAGCGTATTGCCGTATAGTAACAGTAGATTAGATATGTTGTGTGTGGGTCAGGCAGATATTACCTATGCAGGTATTTGTTTCATACCACTATCAACTTCCTGCCATTGTCTCCCTGTCTTCTGCTATCCCACACCTATTTTGTTGCTGCATTCCAACATATTCTCCTGGTCAATAACTAAAACATTGAGACAGACCCAGGGCTCTGTGGACAGTGAGTCGTGGCAGTGATCAGGCATAAATAAAGATTGCCGGGAGCGGATGGAGCTATGACTGACAGGAGACAAGGCCCCAGCCAGCCAGCTGTCACTTGGCTGGCACTCCCTTTTCTCTGGATGACTTTTGGGCCTTATCACTCAAGGGTCTGCTAATTCACCAGCAAGGTTGCACTGATAAGCCACACTCCTCTCACGCTCAGTGTTTTTTTCTTCTCCTTTTCTCTCCCATCTGTTTCTCACAGGCCTCAAAGCTTGAAAGGTTGCTGGGACAAATGGCTTTGGTTCCTCACTCCAACATGTGTCTGTCTCGGTGACATGGGGGCCCACCGGGTTACAATGCGATCTGCCCTTTGAATTAAGGAACGTTCTAGATGCACTGATAAACTGACACTCTAAAAGCCAGAGGGGGAACAGCAGGAGGGAAGAGAGAAGCCGTGAGTGAGGGGAAGACAGTGTGCCAAAAACAAAACAAACAACACTGATTTTCCACACCTGGTTTTGAAGGTGACAAACCTCAACTCATTGACGTTTTCAAACAGCGACCCTAAGTCAGCCCATCAATCGCTATGTGAGATTGGGTGTTTCATTGTGATGTGACAACCTCTGCCACCAGTGATGAGTTTGAGCGCATCAAAGACATTCCATCAAGAAAATAAGAAGCATTAATCCTGAAATGGAAGCTATCAGACTGTAATTGTAGATCTGACTAACATCCTGTCATGTCACGTCTCACTCTAAAGGAACTTCTACCCACCATGCAAGCACAACATTCTCTACAGCTTAACCATATAGGAGAATACACCTTGTAACACAATGGTCTCTACAGCTTAACCATATAGGAGAATACCCCTTTTAACACAATGGTCTCCACAATAAACCATCTAGGAGAATACACCTTGTAACACAATGGTTTATACAGCTTAACCATATAGCAGAATACACCTTTTAACACA
This sequence comes from Umbra pygmaea, assembly GCA_016801145.1. Classification (NCBI taxonomy): domain Eukaryota; kingdom Metazoa; phylum Chordata; class Actinopteri; order Esociformes; family Umbridae; genus Umbra; species Umbra pygmaea. The sequence goes on from JACXGM010000217.1 coordinate 36,446, forward strand.
ATGGTCTCCACAATAAACCATCTAGGAGAATACACCTTGTAACACAATGGTCTCTACAGCTTAACCATCTAGGAGAATACACATTGTAAACACAATGGTCTCTATGGTCTCTACAGCTTAACTATCTAGGAGAATACACATTGTAAACACAATGGTCTCTACAGCTTAACCATCTAGGAGAATACACCTTGTAACACAATGTTCTCTACAGCAAATCATCTAGCAGAAGCCATCTTTTAATTCAATGGTTTCTGCATCTTAAACATCTAGCAGAATACATCTTTTAACTCAACTGTCTCTACAGCTTAAACATATAGAAGAATTCACCTTTTTCTTCTCTCAGGAAGTGGGAGAGGAAAATAAACAAAATGGAGGTTAAATTACTGTTACATAAAGTTAGCTAATTCCTCTCGCTATGAGGGGCGATATGTTTGACAACAGCTTGAGGCATTATGAGTATTGTTTAAGATAAAGCGTTGTCTTCCGAGGCAGCAGGGGAGCATCCAAGCTCTTTTCTGCTCTGTTACACTTCTGTTTCCATTGTTAAAAAAGAGCAGAGATCTGTCTCAAGGTCTCCCCATGCTGAAATCTGAATGGAAAGGAAAAGTGGGAGAAGGGGGAAGAAACATCAGGTGGGCAAAAGGCCCTGTTGTAGTCGCATGGTGGAATAAGAAATAATTAGCAGCTGTTACTTCATCTAAGGATACATTTCTTGACACCGCGTTGCATAACATTAGTTCAAATTCACAACTTGATATGAATGAGCAACACAGTGAGAAAAAGGCTATGAAAGTTTTTCTTGTGTTACTCAAAGGTTAACCAATCAGACAAATATCCTCTCTTATTGCGATGCTTTATCGTACATCATCTACGGTCTACACCCACATATCACATCATGCTGATTGATGGTTTGCTGATTTTTGTGTCAGGAAGAACACATATTGCTATGTCACGCCCAGTGACAATTATTAATCATTATCTTTTTTCTTTCTCTGCCACCCTCCCTCCTTGTTGTTTTAAGGCTCCTTCAATTCTCATGAAGGTGAGCTGGAAAAGGTTAATGCTCAACTTCCACAAGGTCAGCTTTTTACACTTCATGCAGATTTGATCATTTACATTTTAGTCATTTAACAGACACTCTTATCCAGAACATCTTAAGGTAAGTCTAGAAACAT